>KZ538504.1:29151-65787 GCA_000934665.2 Catajapyx aquilonaris | reverse complement strand
TCAGACGCGTCAGGCGAGAGGCGCTAAGAGAGCGGACTGTTTTGTTGATAGATGGCGCTCGGATAGTAACCAACGATGCAATGTGTCATAACCTGACAACAGCAGAGCCATCTAGCAACTAAAGTATGCCTCCTAGGAGACGCACGGATAGTCAACAGCGGTTCTGTTGTTGCCAGGTTATGGCGTATCGCGTTGTTGTTTGCGTACAACGACGCGATACGCCATAATCTGGCAACAACTGGGCGCCATCTATCAACAAAACAGTCCGCTCTCTTAGCACCTCTCGCCTGACGCGTCTGAGCGCACCCGTTCCTTGTCTATGAACCCCCTCTAGATGGCGTTTCCGGACACGGGTTCCTATGTCAAAAATACTTGTCTTGGTCCCCTCTATTACCCCTGAAAGTCTTTGCAGAGTTACAATAGACACCCTGTATAGTACATTCATCCAGTTCTGATGTGATAGAAATCACAGTTTACTGCATGAAAAACACTAGCTTACTTGTTGAACTATGAAGATTTTTATGGAGCCTCAGAACAAAGAAATTTGCACACCCACCATATTGGAAATAAACAGTGTTGTTAACTTGAATGTATTTGACAATTCTTTAATATCTGTTCAAAAATAAAAAATACACAATCTCAGCTTTCAGAAAATACCATAATATCATATCAATTATTTATTTTAAAATCTGATCCTGATGTATACTTTTGCATGGAATTAGCCGCCTATAATTGAGAAAAAAGTTTGTCCATGCTCATAACATACACACAAAACTCTATTTGGACATGTCTGGTTCTCATTCGGTGCAAAAACCAGACTTGTCCACATTATACTCTACTGTAGAATGTGTCATACCGTATGCATTGTGCAAATTTCATATTCTGGTGCATGTTGACTTTGGTATCATCCTATTCAACAATAAATTCTCATTATAGACATTTTTGAAATTTTCCCGGAATTCAGTTTTTCTTTGTTTTCTCGAAAGTAACAAAAGTGAACTTATTCTGTTTTTGTACCAAACCCTTCAATTCTTTCTAGGCTAGACATAGATTGGTTGTTAATCCGGGATTTCCCTTGGTGCTGTTATTATTACTGTTAAACTGTAATATAAATTTTATCGCATTTGTGATTTCATCGATGAAGTACAGCAAAAATATTTTGTGTTTCAGGCTGCCAGGACTGCTTTCACAGCTGAAGGATTTGCAAGTGAAAGTGCACAACCCACCAAAATGGGATGAGAGGGAGGTTGTGGTGACAACTGGATCTCAGAATGGACTCAGCATGGTCATAGAAATGGTGATGTCAAAAGGAGATGCTATCATCATCCCAGATCCTATTTATCCTGGAGTCCCTGTCATTGTAAGTTCTTGGGATAATGCAGTGGTGTGAGAGGAATTTTGTTTTTAAATAATAATTATTATTTAAAATTTTGCATGGGCCTGTCTTTTCCTCATCATGGATACAGTTTTCGTTCTTGACAAAGTGCCTGGGTCTGCAGGCAGGGGTGGGACGGAGGGGAGTTGGAAGGTGCAAGAGCAGTGTTGTTGCTATGGCCATTTTGCGTTCCCCCGGGTGGTTAGTCTCATTGAAATTTCACCCGAGACGAAGCCAGAGGTGACCCAGAACTCTGCATGAGATGAAAAGGAGAATGCCCAGGTTTGGTACTAAACCCAGGACTCTGCTCTGCTTCCCAGAGAGGAATTTCATTTCAGAATTTTTAAAAAAATTATCATGTTGTCTTCCAAAGAATAAGCATTTCATAAAACACTAGCTTTATTCTGCCAAGGGACAGTAGTGTACGTGAGAGTCAGGCCACCTTTCTGGTGGCCCAGTATGACAGGGGGAAGAAAAGGTGCTCTTTGTGAGAGGAGGGAAGAATTGAGTCAGTTGGGAGAATATACTGTAGCATATGGTTGAAGAAGTGTGTTATGATTACCCCTTCCCCTTGGCTTCTCACTGTTCCCACCTGCATGCTTCCTGCTCTATCCTGTCCCTCAGGACATTACAGCATTATACAGGGTGTTTCGACTTTTGTGTCCCAACAGTTATCGGAAATATTGCACTGAGCTGCTACATTGTAAGCAGTGTATGCCACTTCAACCTAAGATTCGCAGGGAATATTCCCCATTCCTCTGACAAACCGTTGCAAGTCACTGCTTACAAAGTAGCAGCTTATAGTGCAATACTTCTGATAGCTGTTCGGACAAAAAAATTGAAACACCCTGTATAGTCCAACCAACCGAAGTGTTCTACTTAGAAAAATAGCAACTTTTGCCCGGCATGGTGATATAGTTGTTATCACCACAGCCTTCCACCTCTGAGGTCCCTCGTTCCGGGACTGAATGAGGGACCTCAGAGATGGAAGCCTCACAGAGGATTGTCTCATGTGGCAAGAGTTTTCTCCATGTTTGGTTGTTGTTTTTTTAGTTCTTCCATTTTCTTCCAGATTCAGAATCTATCATCATTTCGATCTGAATGAACAAAGTAGGCAATTTGAAAGGGGATCCCCTAAGACAGTGGTTTCCAACTGGTGGGTCGCTGGGGTTGCTAGCCTTGGTTCAACTTTTTTTCCTGCCAATTTTACAAGTGTCTACACACAGGGGGGGGGGGGGGGGGGGGGNGCATTTCGGTGTACCCTTTCGATTGGCCTCCGCGTTTTTCCCGCCAATTTTGAAGGCACTTTTAAATGTGCCGTAATTTATCCAGTAATGTCATTTTGATGCAACAGAGTGATGGAATGTATGTTTACGGGCATGGGCTAGCTAGTTATGAACAAAAATCCCAAATCCCAGACCAAGGCTAGTTCCCCATTGTTAAATATATTATGAATATTTACATGTCAATTCTGGATATTTGTTCATCCTTTTTGAAAGTGTCTACTAGCAGCTTGCCTCTGCTAGTGATGATCATAAACACTTTTATAGATTACCATGGTTGCTACTGTAGAACTACAGTAGCAGCCATGGTAATCTATCAAAGTACCCATCTGATAAAGGTAGCACAGTACAACTTTGTAGTGTGTAGTGTGCTAACTTTATCAGATGGATGAAAAACCTGGTGAAGGTTTTCAAAATGATAATTGTTTTGAAACTTTTATGTCACAAGATTCCACATCAGTGTAGCTGCATTTTGTACTGTAGTGTGAGGTCAATTATCTCAACTCTCCAAGCAAATATCATTATGGGAGATGTAACACATGTCCTGTGGGGTTCACATATGACTCCTTTGTCATTGCTGACTACCCGTTTTTGAGAAATGTCAGGATCTGTGCACAGTATGTATGTAAATGTGTGTATACCCTGTGCAACACTGTCCATGCACACCATTTGTGAGTTAACTTTTCGGTCATTTGTGGCAGAAGTATGCAGATTCTGCCACCTTGATTTTAACTGAGTGAAGGACTATCCTTTGGGTGTATGTTCCTGGGCTTAACTCAATTTTGACATTTTTGTGGGTTGATCCATTATTGCATAACACCGTCCATATTATAGTCAAATCGCCACTTTTGAAACAATTACACATGTTTTCGGCTTTCATATGCTTATAATGCACACTACTTCATACTGATTAATGAAACTACCCACAAACATGCCAAATTAGCTCACCCTTAACTTAGGTAGGACCCAAAGAAATAATCATTTTCTTCTGTCGTCTCGTCCTTGCCGAATATACCAGAAAAAGAAGGATTTTGACATTTTTGGCAAGTGTTAAAGCAGTGACAGGTGGGAAAATCACCACCTCTCCAGTATGTAGGGCTTTCCTCGCATGGGAAAGGAAGCTGAGTAATCAAAAACAGCATATTTTTCATTGAGGGGCCAAGAAATTGTCTGTTATAGTCGAGATGAGGTGAAATTAGTCTGTTATATCAGGGGTAAAATACACAGGGCCTTATGCTAGTATGCTGGGACCGGCCTTTCGGGTCTGTTGTAACTGAAAGTCTGTTACAGCCGAGGTTGTTATATCCGGATTCAACTGTATATATATGAAATAATTGTCAATTTGTAACCTGTGTAACACTTGTAAATTATACAGCAATTGAATACTGCTTTCAGCCAAACATCAATGAAATAATAATAGAAGTTGTTGCTCGTATTCTGTGAGCTACAAGTTATTCATCTCCTTTACAGACAAATTTGTATGACCCACACTACCTCATGGTTGAGGAAGATGCAAATGGAATCAGACCTGACCTCCTTAAGAAAGTTCTGGCTGCATGGAAGGAGTCTGGAAAACCGCAACCAAAGGTAGTATAATTTTTATGTCCCTGCAAGAGCTGATCGAAAATTTGAATATATATATTTTTGTTGCAAAGCATAGGATGTGATATATGTCAGCTTATGTTGCTGGAACTTTGTAAGTGAGGTTGTTCATCATCATGCTGGATTACTGTGTCCAACAGATTTCAAACACAAAACTAAGCACCAAGTTCACCTGACCACTTACCACTGACCCTGACAAGTACAATGCAAAGAATTTTCACATGAGTCACACTTCTGTTGGAGCCTCTCTGAGTTAAGATTCCTCTCACCAACAGCCTGGAACTGAAGAAAGGATGCAGAACTACCTCTTTCTCTACTCCCAGTCTGCTGGAGAGAGGCTTCAGCAGAGGTGGGACTCTAGTGTGAAAATTCATTGCATTGTGCCTGTCAAGGTCAGTGGTAAGTGGTCAGGTGAACTGATGTTTATTGAAGTCTGTTGGATACAAGAAGCACTCATCATAGGTTTGGGACCAATATTTCATCTGAGGTCCACTTTACCCAGGGATACAACCTAACAAAATTGTTTGGGATGATGCCTCCCTTATAAACCTCATTGTGCTAGATATCTTTGATATCCTACACTTTCTGTAACATAATTCTGTAGGAACGGAGTTGTACAGTACCCTCACATATTATTACAGCAAAAGGACCTGTTCCTTCCTGCCACCTGCAGTAATGCTGTATATTATATTATCTTGCCAGGCAGGTTGCACTTAAACCTGGTGGCATTTGCTTATGCATCATGAAATTCCAAAACTGCCTTGCTGTTCAGAATGAATGGTTTTTTTCTGATTTCTGAGGCTAAACTGGCCAAAATACCTAATCCCACCTTACCATCACTAAATTAACTACAATATGAGCATCCCATTACTTGTTGATTACTCATTATGCAGTACGGTACGTTCATGGTCATATTTTAAAAATATTTGGGATTTTGGGTCTGCAGGTGATGTATGTGAGCCCTACTGGTGGCAACCCAACTGGAACCTGCATTCCTTTGGAGAGGAAGAAGGAAATTTATTCTATTGCATCTGAGCATGATTTGCTGATTTTGGAAGATGACCCATATTATTATCTTCACTTTGAAGATGTAAGTGAAGACAGTGTGATGAGGAAATCTCTCTGGAATTCCAGGATAAAGTTACTGGAGTGATGTTTTGCCTTAAGTAAACCTGATGTTATTAACATTTTTTGCTCTGAATTATGTGACAGAGGTGCGTCTCTCTTTCAGGAATTAACACCAAGCTTTTTGTCCATGGATGTTGATGGGCGTGTGATTCGCTTTGATTCATTTTCTAAAATACTGAGCTCTGGATTAAGGCTGGGCTTCACAACTGCTCATAAGGATATTGCTCGAGTTATGGAGCTTCACATGCAAGCCTCCATTCTCCATACTTCTTCTATGTCACAGGTGAGTTATGATTTGAACATTCCAACCCCTGCAAAAGGAATCATTACAGCTTTAAAATTTCTTCTGACAGGCGTTAGCAGCAGAGTTACTGAGGCAATGGGGCTTCTCTGGGCTGATGGGACACATAAGCTCCATACAGGAATTCTACAAGAAGAAAAGGGATGTTATGTTAGAAGCAGCCGAAAAGCATTTGAAAGGTATGATTATGTAGAGAAATATTAAACTTTCTGGTCATTAGCTGTTTTAATATTGGCTTATAAATTCAAGAAATTTAATTGGGAATCATTCATAATGAGTTACTGTAAGTTTACCATATTGTTATGGTGTTTTTAACCATAGCTGTGGGTGGGAGAGAAATAGATTTTTGCAGAATGATAGCATATTTGCTCAGATCATGAGAAGCACAAAGAAAGCTGCAGAATTTGTGCTGTACAGGTACACCTCATTTTACGCCTCCTCGTTTGACACCTTTTCACATTACAGTGGAGCATCGATTATCCAAGCAGAGTGTGCCCAGGGGGTGTTCGGATAACTGATTGTTCAGATAACCGATCATTTACGGGGGAAAATTGTCCCGGTGTCATAAGGGCAATATGAAACCAAGAAACAGTGATATTAACCACAAAACTGTATATTTTCTGTTACAGGCACGTCTTAAAAATACTGTACATATACCTTAGTGTCCTTACATGAAGTAGTCCTACAGTTTAGAGGGAAAAAAGGCAAATTTTTGCCGACCTAAACTAGTTCATGACAAGGTCCAGTATTTACCTTTCCTGGGCCATTGAAGGTCCAGAACCCCTCCCCCCTTCCCCCCCCTCCTAGGTAAAGATATGGATGTTATATGGTACCACATTTCCTACGGTCCTTCCAGGAAAATTCCAGAGTTGCTTCCGTAATTAATAGGCCACAGCCGCTTCCTTCCGTCCCTATCCTATCCCAAAGAGCACAGTAAAATGAAAAGCAACGAGTTCCAGGCAAAACACACTTCCCCCCTAAAGAGCCGATGGCTGATAACGGGGTATGAATTATGAATTATTATTATTATATGGTACCACAGGGTTCATTTTTGAAATAGAAACATGTGCAGCAAGGGTAGAAGGGCCTATCAAGACAGGGCATAGTAAGACATCCCCGGGGGGGTGGGGGGTGGGGGGTTCAAGGTCACACGAGCTTAGGTGAATGTGGGAGATTTGAATGGGTGTGTATTTGATGAAATTGGTGGGACTTTTTCAAAAAAATTATGAATTAGTAATTTCTAATGCTATTTGAAACTGTCCTGTATATCGTCGCAGTCTGGACAAAATTGGGTTGTGGTCCGGATCCGGACCGTGGTCCGCCAGTTGAATAGCCCTGTTATATACAGTACTGTATTATTGGGGGGAGGCGGAGTGGTGCTGCGGTAACGTATGCGCCCACGGATGTGCCCACGAATGTTAAGGTCCCGGATTCGATCCCAGCCCGGGGACACCCCCTTCATCTCGTGCAGAGTTCAGGGTTACCTCTGGCTTCGTCTCGGGTGGTATTTCCACAGACTAAACCACCCGGGGGAGTTCACTAAAAATGGCCACGTTTAAGACATTGCACTGCACCTTGCACATCCCCTCCTGTCATCCTGCCCGTGGGCCCGGGCGCTACGTATAAAGGCTCCAAATGTACTTGACATAATAAATAAAGGTCCGTGCTGCATACCTCAGATGAGGTCAAGCACTACCCCGGATTATTATTATTATTATTATTATTATTATTATTATTATTATTATTATTATTATTATTATTATTATTATTACTGTATTATTGGTCTCTTCTCTCTCCAAAGCACTGTACCCGTTGTTACAATGCACTACGTGTACTTCAGTTCTTGCCAAAAAATGGAAAGGCACCCCCAGAACCTGATGACCCTCAACCTGGAAGCTCCCATTAAATATGCGTATTAAATGCTTCGAATTCTGACCATTAAAAACAGCAATATTAGTATTGTTTGTGGGAAAATTTTGAACATTTTGTTTCATTTGGAGCAGGGCGGGAAGTACAAGAACCAGTAAATGCCACAAGTTTTACGCCTTTTCACTTTACGCCGCATGTTGCTGGAACCAACCAATCCCTGGCATAAAACGAGTTTGAAGCATACAATGCAATGGTTGCAAAAGTGATGCATATGGTTGAGGTCGAATTTTAACATTTTTGTCTAGATGCAAAGTTTGCACTCCAGACTTTTATCTGGAGTTCAAATTACATACTTGGAGTGCTTAATTTTTTATTACTGGATATTGTCATGTTTAAAAGCAGGATCAACTGGAGTGCAACCTTTGCACTCCAAGGCTCAGTTTGGAGTGCAGATGACAATTTTGGAGTGCAAATTGCACCTGTGCATCCAAATATTTCGACCCCTGCTATATGGTCTGATAAACGTCAGTATAATAATAATAATAATAATAATAATAATAATAATAATAATAATAATAATAATAATAATAATAATATCATACCCCGTTATCAGCCGGCGGCTCTTTAGGGGGGAGTTTTTGTTTTGACTGGAACTCTTTCTTTGCATTTTTACTTCGCTTTTGGGGATAGGATAGGGGCGGAAGGAAGCGGCTGGGGCCTATTATTTTAGGAAACAACCCCGGCATTTACCTGGAGGGACAGTGGGAAACCACAGAAAACCATGGTTAGGGTTGCCGGCCCCGGGGATCGAACCCAGGACCTCCCGATTAGCAGTCGGATACCATATCCCCTCCGCCACCACTGCGTCGGTATAATAATAATAATAATAATAATAATAATAATAATAATAATAATAATAATAATAGTAATAATAATAATACAGTAAAATTTCTATAAGTCGAACTTCCCTAAGTCGAAGTTCTCTATAAGTCGACGAAAATGACGAGCTTGGTTGGTCACAATGTAACATAATAGGAAATAAACTTCCCTAACTCGAATTTCTGTAACTCGAAGTTCTCCATAACTCGAAGTCCAGGCAGGGCCTTACGACGGGATATCAATGAATTTTCAGTCTCCCTAAGTCGAAGTTCATGTTGGCGAGTACGGAAAAGTTTCTAATTTCCCAGCCGAAGGGTCGAGAGTAGGCCACATGTACAGAAAGGCTCAATTTCCTGATCTCCGTCTACCAGACATACCGAAAGAAGTGTTTGACTCGATTGTGACAATTGAATCCTTGAATCTAAGAGTAACCAAATGTCCATAACGGAGATTTTTTTGCAACAAAACGATGAGGAAGATTGTAAGTGTGATAATGACAGTTATTTTTAAGTTTTGAACACCTTTCGTCGCTGGATATGAAGGTAGGCTTCCTTATAGAGTTCTGTTCTTCCAAACTTCTCTAACTCGAATATTCTATAACTCGAAGTTTTTTCTTGGTCCCATGGAGATTCGAAGTTTTACTGTAATAATAAATGTTTTATTATTATTATTATTATTATTATTATTATTATTATTATTATTATTATTATTATTATTATTATTATTATTTCTATTACCCCGTGATAGCCCGATTAGGGCTTATAGGGGAGTGGATTAACACCATATAGAATATTTTTTTCTACTTTTTTCTTCAGTCACCGTGCAAGGAATAGTTGGGGATATAGGGTAGGGATAGGGATTGTTGGGGAGGGGACACTTGTGCAGGTGCAATGTCCAAGCCTTTGGGCCTTGTGCAGTCCCCCAGGAGGTTAGGTTGCCAGACACCTCCTTGGTGCAGGTCAGAGACCCTCCCGACTCAGGTGAAAGGAAGTTCCCCAGGCTGGGATCGAACCCGGGGCCTTTCACTCAGCATGCTGAGACGTTACCATCTCGGCCACCACACCTCTCATACTGTAATAATAATAATAATAATAATAATAATAATAATAATAATAATAATAATAATAATAATAATAATTCAGGCAGTGTATCATATGGACGTGTATTGATGTGCACCAGCCCCTGAAACTCCTATGATATGGAAGGGAACTTAGAGAGTCTCCGCCACCTCAGATTTGGCGATGCTGGCACTCCATAGTCATTGAGGTAGTTTGGGTGGCTGGCGAGCGAGTCTGCGAATGTGCTCTGGATCCATCTCCAGGGGAAAGGATGGTTTAGGTTGGTTGAAGAGTGTGCCCGAACCATATCGATGACTGTGGAGCTGCGGCAGCACCAAATCTTGGGTGCCGGAAGCTCTCTCAAGTTCCCTACCATCTCCATATTAAGGCTAGGCTGGGAGTTCCAGGGAGCTGATGTACATAGGCACGCAAAAAGAATGTCCGGGGAGAGTCTTCGTTCAGCCTGGTGGAGGCAAACCATTGCACCTGGGTAGCTAAGGGAGGAGGGAAAAAGCTCAGCAGATAAGCACGGACGTACACACAAGTGTGTGTGTACACATCTGTGCAATGGTTTGCCTCCACCAGGCTGAACGAAGACTCTCCCCGGACATTCTTTTTGCGTCCGATAGTACACATTTGGAACCTTATTGCATCATGCCCAGGCCCATGAGCAGGGAGAATGGTGGGAGGGGAGATGCAGGTCCAAGTGCAATGTTGACACTGGCCTTTTAGTGAGTTCCCCTGGGTTGTTAACCCTGGAACCATGCCGTGGGGTCTTTTTGGACCCCAAGGAATTAAAATGGATTAAAATGATGATTACAATGAACTTTTGCCAATTTTTTTACAGTATAACAGGAAGTGCATATTTATTTTTAATTAGCGATTATTTTAGTCATAGTTCAAAGAATGATTGCATATAGTCAATACATTGAAAAGTATTATATAAAAATTAATAAAAATTAAAATATGGATGGGGTCCGAAAAGACCCCACGGCACGGTTGCCATAACTTTCAGGTACGGCACGGTTCCAGGGTTAACCTAGTGGAATCCCACTCAAGATTAAGCCAGAGAGAGCCTTAAACTCTGCATAAGATAAGAAAGGGAAATCCAGGCTTGGGCTCGAACCCGGGACCTTTCTCAACAGTGATGGGGAAGATACTTTCAAAAAGTATCTAGATCAGATAATAGATACTTGGAAATATTTCCATCTAGATACTGTACTAGATACTCGTTCAACATTGTATCTAGATAATAGATAAGATACAATTTCAGATACCTTCCATACAACTCCATATACGATATACTGACTCGCAGGCACGAGCGAATATATTTCTTTTGACTTATTTGTCATCCTCAATAACAGAGGTTCCCAAACTTTTTGAATCACGGAGCACTTTTCAGGAGAGATATTTGTGACGGAGCACTAACATCATCGAACTGCGTAAGCAGAAATTTTTTGGGGGGCGGAGGGGGGTGGGGGCAGCGCCAAATAAGTAAATGGGAAGGTTAGTGGCGAAAGGGCGCCGCAGGCGAAAATTTTTTTGGTTCAAGGTCACACAAGCTACTGGGAGATTTGAATGGATATAGCTTATTTTTTTCCCAACCTCTTCGCGGAGCACTTGGAGAAGCTTCACGGAGCACCAAGTGCTCCGCGGAGCACAGTTTGGGAATAACTCTGCTCAATAACATATTATACTCTGGTTCACTGTGGATTGAAACATATAATTATGTAAAGTTAAATAGTTTATTCGTTTGGCACTGTAGTATAATAAGCTACTCTGCAATCTACTGCTATGAGTGCTATCAATTTTACAATGTTTTATTATTCAGTCTGGTAATGAAAAATTAAACCTTTGTACAGTAATATTGTCTGTGAGCACTGAGCAGTGCTCACAGACAAAAGCCAGAAGCTAACTATAGCTAAGGGATGATTCCACCAGCACCATTAAGCAATATCATGCATACAACACGTCTTCATTATGAGAAGGGCCTCAAAATGCTCATCACACAATCTGTTCCGCCTTGGAGTGTAAATTTGACCCCCAGTGCGGAACGGTGCATTACTGCATTTATTTCTGTGTAGGGGAATCATGTTTTCATCAGAAAAATCGCCTAAAAAGTATCTGGAAAAGTATCTGGAAAAGTATCTGGTGATGCCATCAGATGCTACGTGTAAAGTAGCTAGATACAAGTATAGATACACAAACTTCAAATTATCTAGATAAGATGAAAGATACCCATTTTGGTATCTAGATACGGTATCTAGATACTTGTATCTAGATACTCCCCATCACTGTTTCTCAAGCATTACCATTGCATGGCTACAGTACCTTTCCAAGTTTGGTCTAATTGAAATACAACCTTACTACCTACTGTTATGTGCTAATCGTACTACAACACCTACTAACCCACTTAAGGCGGTGGTATAGAAAATCTGGACCTTTTCAAGTTCCCACTCTGGCCGAAAGAGGAGACACTCGATCCCACCCTCGCTACACAAAAGAAGGGTCGCGTTTGCGGTTGACCATTCCCTCTAGGCACATTAAAAACCGTGAAAATTAGGGTTCCCCCAACTTCTAGTAGTTCTCAAATCAGTCAAATTTTGACAAAATTATTATTTGCCGAAAGGTTATCCTCCTCAGACCTGAAAGAGTTTTATTCAACATACATGTTAAGAACATATTTGGGCTCACGTAAATAATGTTTTTGTTATGGTCTGGCACTGTAACACTAGCATTTAGACCCAAAGTATTGCATGTAATACTTGAACTTTACCTGTAGCTGTAGTTGCACAGTTACAAACACTATCAGACTTGCAACCACAACATTTTCTTCCCTGAGTTATACCACATAAATACGTCTAGTAAGATTTCCAAAAAAACACATCCATGATCTATGAATTTTAATATTTCCCTGGGCACGACTTTCAAATTACCCGCGCGCCGCCATCTTTGATCTAGGCAATAGCAGTCATTGCTAGTGCCACAAGTTGATGCATTTTCTTACTAAAGAGGGCAGATGCCAGAGACCCCTCCATCTCTAAAGTGGAGCTTCTGACTGCCATCACGCCCACGCAAAACGAACTTGAAATTTTGTATTGCCTGCAATCACGGCCTGCAATACAGGGGGTCTGAGGAGGATATAGCTAAACATAAAAATCGGCTTCACGGGTCAGAAGCACCAATTTTTTGCGGATTTTTGAGTGGTTGTCACGACATCACTTAAAATTTCACAACGGCATAAATTACTCTCATATGCAAATGACTTTTTGAAATACTATATTAAGAATATGGGAAAAGTACCTCACACATGTGTAAGAGAGAGGTCAGTTACACTTCCACAAAAAAAATAATCGGTTCTGCTGTTGTTAGTTAGCGAGATTTTTACTCCCCAATTATCTTTATCCCCCCCTTAATTAATCACCTTCCCAAGAGAAGGTTAATTTGGATAATACTTTTATACTAGTGACATTTAACAGAACAAGAGTTGAGGGTAGGACGGTAGGTACCATAATTACTTGCACTATAAACCTGATATCTTCCAAGGGACTATGCAGTATGAAAGAATTAACATTAACATCACTGCAAAAGTATGTTACTGAAGCTTGAATAAAATATTAACTTGAGTCAAGAGCTAATAACTCTTGTACACTGTACTCCATATGCCATTAGTACGTGGATTTTCTTTTGCAACTGAAGTTTAAAATACATATGCATTGAATAATTTTGTAGGTTGTAGATATAAGTTAATGTTTTTTTTTGCTGGGATTAGGCTAGTTAGAACCATACTGTCTTGTTATTGGATTTTTAAAACCTGTAGTGTGAAATAAAATATTATCTCATACCACAGGCTTGGCTGAGTGGAATGTTCCACATGGAGGCATGTTTTTGTGGATGAAGGTGAATGGTGTAGCTGACACCACCAAAATGATCTTGGAAAAAGGTCCAAAGAAGAAAGTTATGCTAGCTCCTGGTTGCGCATTTCAACCAGACAGAACACAGCCATCATCATATCTGAGGGCATCCTATTCCTTTGCTTCTGCACAAGATGTCGACACTGTAAGTACCATACTTTCAAATTACATTTTCATAACACTTCTTAAGTTTAATAATAATTGAATTGAAGAGGCCACTCCCAAACTTTGTGCAATAAATCACATTCTATGGTTGAGTATCTTCCATGTTAATGGATTTTGTAATCACTTGTGGAGACAACATGATAGAGTCTTCATGCCACTAACGCAAAACATTTCTGCTGTCCCAAGGAAAAAGCCTTATATTATCTACAAAACCGGTGAGGGCAAAAGGGCTTTTTTCCCTTGGGACAGCTGATTTGAAGGTAATGTGTGTGAGTACATTAGTTCACTAAGCTCACATTTATTTCACTAGGGCCATTTTCCTGATTTAAAACAATCAAATATGGTATGCTCGTACAAAGCCACCTCACAGGGGGAATCTTTATCCCGTACATTGTTTTCCACACACAAATGTGACGATAATAAGTTATAGACAGATTGGCAGATGAAGTGTCTTTGAGCCCACTATGATCATGCAAATCATACATATGACATGCTGGTGAGTTTGGAATGTTCCTTAATATACTGTATTACTTCACATAAAGCGGCATGCCAGTATAAAATGAGGTCGACCAGAATGCCGGTATAACCCGGGGTGGCCAGCATGCCGCAATAACCGAGGTAGATTTCTGTAATTTTGATCGTTGTCATTTTTAAATGGAATGCTACTGAAATTATGTTACAATGAAAATGGGCGAGTGTACAGGCTGTGAGAATATGCAAGTTCTGTTGCACAGTGCATATTAAAAAATGTAGATTGTGTGACCAATCCCATTGTCAGCCTTCTTTTAAATAGAGATTATTGCCAGACACTGCAATTGAAAACAATCTATTCGGAAAATGTGCCTTTTTGATAACCTTTATGGAACTTTTTAATGTAGTCTGGTCCATTGCTTTCATATCCACCTATGGGGAGGCCAGAAAGCCAGCCGGGGTGGTGGCTAGCGAGATGAAGGACCCCGCCGCTTTCCTGCCTCTCCCATTGGTGGAAACGGAAGGGAATGTGGGTAGCTCCGATTGGTACACGGTACCGTTTCGTTCGTTTCGTTTGCTACCGTCAGCTAGTGTGAACCCAGCTTAATGTAACTTATGTGAAAACCTCGCCTTATACCGCATATCTCGCCCTATACTGGCATGCCGGTATAGCCACCAGATTGTGCATTTCTAAAAACTGGTCAACCTCGGCTACACTGGCATACCGCTTTATGTGAGCTAATACGGCATTAATTATTGATATTATGCCTTTAAATATGTTTTATATTTGAGGCTATTACTAAACTCAGAGGCTAGCTGCTGCAGTGGAGGTAAACAAATCATTGCTAAACTCACTGCTTGGTAAGCCATGTACTCCAGGTGATTATTGTATCTTATTTTCTTCTGACACCTTCTTACAATTTACTGAAGGTTCATAATATTCTCTGTGGCCATTTTAATCCCTTTTGCCAATGCCATCACAGGGCACACATTAATTTGTGGGAAATGACTGATGACATGGCCAATAATATCAAAGAACCTAGGTGTTTCCTTTTTAGCCCAGACATGAAGAGCCATTGTGTCAGGACCTCCCACCTGATGGACCTTCAGTCTTATCTGCTTGTGGCATTTTCAACATTTTTTTGGCACTGTGGATAAACATGAACCAAAATAAGAGAAATTGTGGGAACTGCTCTTTGAGAGCAGAGATACACTGGCTACCTACCTGAATATTTTGAAACAGAAGGGCTACATTTGAAATTAAAACATCCATATCATTATAATTTAATCATGATTATCCAGGGCACCCTAGATATAAATTATATGGCTAGTAATTTCACTTGTACTGGGTGATAGGGTTGTGTAGTGTTCCAGCCTTCCATGTCAACTTAAATCCCCAGGTTGGACAGAGGAATTTTTTATGTGTCAAGAATTATGATGTTTTCTCTTCTTGTTCACGTGGGTTTTCTTGGGTTCTTTCGTTTCCTCCCACAATCAAAAGCCATCACAGCGCAATCAATGAATAAAGATGGGAATATAAAAGGTGGGCCCCCCAAAAGTTGATGATGCCTCTTTTTGAATACCTACCACTCCTCCCTCCCCACCTCAACTATTCATACACGGCGAAAGTGGGGCTTACCGTCGGCCTATTTCTGCTGCTAAGGCTCAACACCGACGCCAGGAGGTGGTCCTCCTCCTGGAAATTTGGCCACTCGGGGATCTTTAACGTGCACTCACGCAATGTCACAAGCACACGGGACCGACGGCTTTACTTCCACTCCGAAGGAAGGCTCACTCTCACTTTTCTACCACTCGGAGAAAAGTCACCGACCTTAGCCAGGTTCAAACCCACAACTTTGGGTCTGGAGGCGAGCGCACAAGTGCAATGTCGTTAAACGGGTCTTGCGCTGTTCCCCAGGAGGTTAAGTTGCCAGACACCTCCAAGGGGCAGGTCAGAGACCCTCCTGACGCAGGCGAAAGGGAGCTCCCAGGCAGGGATCGAACCTGGGACCTTTCACTCAGCAAGCCGAGACATTACCATCTGGGCCACCGCACCTCCCCAAGAGCCCAAAACTAATTGCACATCCCTATATTTTGCGAATACTACCAGTCTACCTGGTGATTTGGCACGAGTTTCCCTTCACCCTGTATTTCCGGAACTGTTCTGAAAACCAATATGAAATTTTAAACTGATGCTTTTGGAATAATGCACTGTTGTGTAATACATACCTTATTTAAGGGTACAGTCATTAAAAAAAAAAACAATCACGCATATTTTGGTCAAATGCGCATATTTCGCAATTTAATACACTGTTATGGTAAATGTGACGGTTGTGCTGATTATATTTTGTGATATATACTCGGTGACCCCCTAAAGGTTATTATATAGCACCTTTGTTCGCTCTGCGTGTAGTCAAGATATGCGAGGTGAAAATATGGCAACAAGCGAAAACATGCATATTTCAATCATTTTCTCAAAAACACAATTTTTTGTTTTTTAATTTTTATTTTACACTGACAGACATGTTATAAAATGAAGTAGTGTCAAAACCCAGTGTATATTTTTTATAAGTGAGATGCAAATTTTTGTCATTGTGCTAGAAAATTCACACTTCAAGTAAATCTTTTCTCTCATACGTAGTTTTATATATTTAATCGTTAATTTTTGTGTAACAAAGTAGCATGAGTTCTATTATAAAATTATATCAAAATTCTGTATATGGGTGATTCTCCAAATATTTACCATTTTCAAAGCAAAAATTAATGAATTTCAAAACTTGTTTTAAAAATCAGGAAAAGTTCGCAAACACTGGAAAAATAGGGGGACCCATGTGTCATATTCTAAAGTGGAAGTTGAAACCTTCCAAGATTGATTTTGAAGTTAATCCAATAATTTTTGAAGTTAATCCAATAATTTTTATTGGAACTTGTTCCTGATAATATTAGATCAAAGAGTGAAATTCGGTTTTTAAATATGTGTCCCGTAAGTAGTGAAAACCTGGGCTCAAATGTCGAGAAGTTGCAATTTTTTTGCACTTGAATGGCCACAGTAGGCACTAAAAAAGCTGCTGAAATTTTAATATTAATTTTTCAGACACTAGTTCATGATGGCCAATTATTTGAGTCGCATCTTGTTCAAGAACGATACTTTCGTTAAAATTTTAACTGCGTGCAAGCATGATTGCACAGTAGGGCGGCTCGAAAATCACTTTTTTTCGAAAGTTGTAGTTCGCTAGTGAAAAAAAGTTGTGTTGGGCGATCCTTTTAACAGGTAAAAAATCTGAGTCATGTGGGTTAATATCCTACGGCTCCGCCAGGGGCGTAAGTGACGCAACTTCCGGTTTTTCGTTTTTTGGTGTGCGAGTACACTTACCCGGCCTAAACATGAAAAGTTGTGGCCCTTTGGGGGTGACATGTCGTTATTTTTGACATATCTTGCACCGTTGACGAGATATTGACCAAAACCCCAGGTTCAAAAATTACACCGTTCTGCAAAAAAACATTCTCTTTCGCTCTTTTGAAAACATTTATGTGCTTTTTATGGATTTTGGGGTGCTGAATCCGAATCCGGCAACAGATTTGCTGTATCACGTAAAGTTTTCGAGATATATCGTTTTAAACCTTTGGACGGTTTACTAGGGGTCTTTCCGAATCAAGTGGGCCTAAATGTGGCTAGACCGCCTTGGATCTTGCTGAAAATAATCACAGATGTACTCATCTATTCCCTAACACTTCCTATAAAAATTCAGCCATATTGCTCAATACTGTGATGAGGGGAAAATTCGCAAACATCTGGAAATGGCTGAGAATGCGGCCTTTTATGGAGATTTTTTTTTTTCGGTTAGTGCAAGTGGTCAAACCCCAATGAACATATATATCAAAAGAAAGGGAAACACCAGGACAATGCGCCTATGGAATTAGTATTCCTCTAAGATGTAAAAATAAATTTTTATAGAATTTCATTTGTCACTTGCTCAGTCACATGCCCAAGAATATATCGTGACCTCAACATGTTCTGCAGAAAAATCCTATTTTGGATAAAAGTAGATGGACTATATAGATTAAGGTGTGCTGAATCCAGATCTGAAGTCAGAATGGCTCTATCACGTACATAATTTGAGAAAACGCAAATTTTGAGAGATACGACACTTAAATCAAGAATTGTTGTTTTTCACAGTTGTCGCAGTGTATATCCAGGACTGCGTAAGGGTTTTTCCCGCAGGACTGCCCGAACCAGTGATATACGTTTTTGTATAAGTGTAAAAGGTACGAGAGGGAGTCGGCCAAGGACAGTCGATTATAATAATATTGTTGAGGTCACAATATATTCTTGGTCATGTGACTGAGCAAGTGACAAATGAAATGCTATAAAAATTTATTTTCACATTTTAGAGGAATACTAATTTCATAGGCGCATTGTCCTCGTGTTTCCCTTTCTTTTGATATATATGTTCATTGGGGTTTGACCACTTGCACTAACCGAAAAAAAAATTCTCCATAAAAGGCCGCATTCTCAGCCATTTCCAGATGTTTGAGAATTTTCCCCTCATCACAGTATTGAGTCAATATGGCTGAATTTTTATAGGAAGCGTTAGGGAATAGATGAGTACATCTGTGATTATTTTCAGCAAGATCCAAGGCGGTCTAGCCACATTTAGGCCCACTTGATTCGGAAAGACCCCTAGTAAACCGTCCAAAGGTTTAAAACGATATATCTCGAAAACTTTACGTGATACAGCAAATCTGTTGCCGGATTCGGATTCAGCACCCCAAAATCCATAAAAAGCACATAAATGTTTTCAAAAGAGCGAAAGAGAGTGTTTTTTTGCAGAACGGTGTAATTTTTGAACCTGGGGTTTTGGTCAATATCTCGTCAACGGTGCAAGATATGTCAAAAATAACGACATGTCACCCCCAAAGGCCCACCCCCAAAGGGCCACAACTTTTCATGTTTAGGCCGGGTAAGTGTACTCGCACACCAAAAAACGAAAAACCGGAAGTTGCGTCACTTACGCCCCTGGCGGAGCCGTAGGATATTAACCCACATGACTCAGATTTTTTACCTGTTAAAAGGATCGCCCAACACAACTTTTTTTTCACTAGCGAACTACAACTTTCGAAAAAAAGTGATTTTCGAGCCGCCCTATTGCACAGTGTAAGGTTCCATTTGCACTGTTGCCACATTGTGCAAGTAGCATTTATTTTATCATTTTATCAAATAATACTTTTTGTGAACAATATGTGACTCAAAATATTGGCCATCATCAACTAGTGTCTGAAAACTTGATATTAAAATTCGGCATTCGCTGAGTTCAGCAACGTACAAATGCCTCCCCCGGCTGCTGCTACCTCAGTACCTCACACTCCTGGTAGACAGATTCGAGAAGGGCCGTGATTCATCCGGCTACTCATCTTACTTCATGGTTGTCTCTGATTTACTGGAGAAGTTATGGGCTGGCAAGCATCGCTTAGCACAGCTTGGCGATCATCTGCCTACCGCGCGGCCAAGCGGGAAATCCAGAGACATGCTGCCCTATGTTCTTTCAAAAAATAACCTTGTAGGTATTTAAAATGCTTGCAAAAAAGGAATCATATAAATCTTGATTAGCATTTGCTGTGCTGGAGTTTGGCTAGTTATTCGGTCATTCCATGCCAGTTTGTACCAAGATTAACCCGGGTTATCTTGATTTTTTTTTTTTAACCCCGTGATAAGGCTTAGCCTTTTTAGGGGGGTGGGATACCTCAATTTTCTCTCCGTTTAACTTCATACACTGGTGCAAGGAGTCTAGGATGTAGGGTAGGGGTAGGGATTTTTGGGGAGGGAACATTGGTGCAAGTGCAATGTCGGTAAAGGGGTCATGTGCTGTTCCCCAGGAGGTTAGGTTGCCAGACACCTCCTTGGTGCAGGTCAGAGACCCTCCTGACGCAGGTGAAAGGAAAGTTCCCCAGGCGGGGATCGAACCTGGGGCCTTTCACTCAGCAAGCCGTGACGTTACCATCACGGCCACCACACCTCCCCGGTTATCTTCCATATTGTTCAAAGTTTTCAAGTATAACTATTCATCACTAAACAAACATGCTTATGGTCATTATTCTGAAGAAAAAAATTTAATGGAGTTATGGTAGTGGATGGAATTTGCAATAAGATGGTGCACAGTATCTGAGAATTGATGCTATTTGCAGCAGAGACCTGCACGAGAGCTAAAATGAATCACAACGGTGCAACAAGAGAAGTACACAATCTAACATTTAGTTTTTGGAAATTTTGGTAATTTTCTATAAAGTTGGCAAATGAAAAATTAATTTTCTCAAATACTCCAGCTACATTTTCACCCCTTTTTTCTCTTTAATAGTATCACCTTGTATGTTCATTATCACAAGGGAGTTTTTATGAATATTTCATAATTATGTGAGTGAGAAATTCTTAAAATGAGAGCTGAATGTTCACCATGTTGGTGCCACCTGGCCATGTCCTTGGCGAACACATGCATTCCTGGGATTACTAAGCAGGTTTAATTCGACACCAGCTTTGTGCACCTAATTTCTCGACCACATATGAAATGCCCATCTTTCAAGGTTGACTGAGACTTTTGTGCATAAAAAGTCAATGAATTAATTAGTGTAGCATGATGAAACTTTCACAGGATGTCAAGTAATCTCTCTTTAATGTCCCCATTTGGCGCATGTGCAACAGTTGCAGTGAACATGGTGGCAAGCAGTGTGTTTGTAGGATTGTAGCTATGGGACTTTATAATTGATATTTAAGGAGGTTGGCCCAGCATTGCCTTTCAACCTCCAAGGATAGGGAAGGAAGGAAGCGGCCGTGGCCTATTGTACGGAAGCGACCCCGGAATTATCCTAGAAATACCGTGGAAAACCACAGAAAACCAAGGTCAAGGTTGCCGGCCCTGGGATTAGAACCCAGGACCTCCCGATTAGCAGTCGGACGCCGTAGCTATGGGACTGCGGTGCATAATCAAATTTCGTGTGACGCAGAACGTTAAACCACCTGAAATTTTGAGAATATTGCAAACACAGAATGGGAAACAAACAATGTCACAGGCTAGAGTGCAGGAATGGTGTCAACAGTTTGGTGAAGGATGAGAGCTGGTGACAAATGAACTGCATGGACATGTTCATCAGCCTGAAGTCATGCAGACATGCAAAGTGTTATCCACATGGATTTTTTTTCTGAGAAATGGGTCAAATGCCCAGCATTACTCCACACTGATGAAGGGTGCCGTACAAAATGTCGTTTGCAAGAAAAGACCTGGGATGGTGTCTGGAAATGTCATTCTCCATGACAATTCTCAGCCAACCGAAGCAGGTTAGTGTAGTGGATATGGAGTTCGCCTGCTAATTGGGAGGTCCTGGGTTCGAATCCCGGGGCCGGCGATCCTGACCTTCGTTTTCTGTGGTATCCCACGGTCCACCCAGGTTAATTCCGGGGTCGTTTCCGTAAAAATAGGCCACAGCCGCTTCCTTCAGTCCCTATCCTTGGCCCCACCCATGTGTGAAGTAAGAGTCAGAAAAATCGAAGAAAACTCTGCCCTATCACGGGGTAAAATAAAATAATAATGATAATGATAATGCTCAGCCCCTCACAGCCAATTTGACAGCAGCACCTCTCGCCAAAATGCATGCCCCTCACAGTCTGGACTTAGCCCCCACAGTGATTATCATTGTTCGGGGCCCTTGGGAGGGAAGAAATTCAAGACAGATGAAGCCGGATGAAGCACTGAAGAAAGACCATGTCCTGCAGTGGCTGCGACACCAGCCCAGATCTTCTTAAGCCAAAGGCATCAGGGAGCTGCCACAACAATGGCATCAGTGCCTGGACACACAGGGAATACCCTGAAAAACTGACATAGTTTGATGCTTGTCGTATTTTTCATTTATTCTGGCGAAATAAAAGTCTCAGTCAACCTTGAACAACCCTTGTAGTATCGACTTGAGAATTTGAGATAATTTGTTTTCAATAAATTTTTCCATAACAAAATAATTTTAGATGGCCTATGCCTCTTCCTTGCACCTTAGTTTGTGAATCATCTAAGCTCTCCTGTAGCTCTCACTACAGATATTAAGGTAGACAGTGTCACTTTTTGGATATAGTGCAGCGTCTTATTGCAAATTCTGGTCTCCTCCGCAACTCTGGTAATCCCCCCCCCTCCCCCCAGAAGAATGATCATAGGCGTGTTTGTTTAAGGTGAAGTACTTCCAATTGAAAAAGCGTGAACTATGTCAGAGATACCAAGGGCTAAACTTCGAATGAACTGCTGTGTAATGACCTATTATATAAATGCTATTTTTGTTTTATGCGTGGTAATGTTCATTTTAATTTTCACTTGATCTTGTTCTCCATGGGCGACATGGTGGCGGAGGGGTTAGCGCCTCAGCCTTCCACCTCTAAGGTCCCAAGTTCGATCCCTGAGTCGGACGGAGGATACTTATGTGGATAGAGTTTCGATGGGTTCTCTCCGTGCTCGCGTGGGTTTTCTCGGGGTTCTCGTGTTTCCTCCCACAATCAAAATCAATCATAGCGCAGGAAATTATTAAAGTTGATGAATGAAAAGATGATCCCCTAAGAGGCCCAAGGAGGCCTATCCATTATTATTACTTGATCTTGTTCTGTTATTGATTGTAAAGACCATTTACGTGGTAGTAGTGGGGATGCACACCTAGGGTATATGGCATATTCCACTTTTGTTCATTTATTGGAGCAGTACTGTGAACACTGTATGTGCACTGCCCATGGCAGCGAATTGTAACAAGGAACAGGGCCGTAAAATCCTTCATGCCCTGGTATTGCCTGAAATGTGGGGAATCAAGTGTAAAAAATCAACATCCATTTTTACAAGGCCACTTTCATTATTCCAAATCATAAAGAGTGTCATATAGGTAGACTTACAGACCACAATCACAGGGACGACATCTCCCGTCCTGTTACAGTCTGAGATGGCTATTACCGCAGGTGGCAGGGGAAGTTGGGAAGTACACTGCCAGCGATTACAAAATATTATGTTGTACATCATATGCAATATTATTGTAGGCATCACTTTCTTTACCACATGAGGGATTACAGGTTACTGCACTGTACTTATTGCAACAGGTGCACTCTACTATGACATTTTTTTGTTACGGAGATGGGGAAGGGTCAAACACACTTTCATGATGCCACTTTCAGCTTACTCTTACTGAGCTTCTTAAACACCACAATACACAAAGGCACAGAATACATTGAACTACAAGTGAAACCTCTTTTCTTTAACATTGTCTTACTCTAGGATACATTCAACACTTTGGAGATTAACCTGTTACCAGTTTCTTTTTGGGTTGTTGTGTGGATACTCACAGAAAAATATCTACTCTCGTCAGGTATTGGGTGTACAAATTCACGGAATCTGGGTATCGATATCTAAGTACAAGATGATGTAGAAAGGATCAACAGTTTATCAGAAGGGGTTTCCCACAGGAACTATCACAACAGGTTCACATACCGGTATTTAAACAATTATTAGTCACATATTTATTCGGTTTTTCTCTGATTTCCATGCACTTTTTTTGGAATATTCTCCAATACATTCACGCCGATGAAAATTGTTCCCTTAAATGGAGCATATGTTTATGAGCATCATTGCAACAGTGCCATTATGCTTTTGGCATTGCTGTATATTTACTTATCATCTTTCTTGGCCATCTCGTTTAGTTTCACATAAACTGGAATTTTGTGCATTGTCAAAAGGGTTCTGGAACATTTGTTGCAGTGGTTTAGCCATGTGGGGAGGAGAGTGATGGCTGTGATGGACTGCAATGTTTCTTGGAGCTATTTGTTGCTTTGTGCTCAAATGTGGTGTTTTCCCATTGGTTAGGATATAAATGTGAGTTAGGTTTTCTGTGTGACAGTGTTTTTGTGAACACAATTTGGGAATTTGGGGTAGTTTTTTATTGATGGTGTTGACAATTTTGAGCATTTATGAGATACCACTTTAAAAATACATATTTAACACTGCCAAACATCAAATTCAGTTTGGGGAGTTTGGGGGAGCTGTTGCTACCATTGTTAGCCCATTGGCTACATTTCGGAATATTCAGAATCCCATTCACATCGCCAAAAACCTCATGCTTTATGGACGCAGCCTCGGCTCATTGTTAGGGGCCAAAGGGGCTGAACCCTACCACCATCACAGCAAAAGCTTGTTTTTTTCCGTTATAAGCAGGAAGTATATATAGCATTACTAAAATACAGAATATACACGCCTATTTATAGTTGCCGCACTGTAAGGTCTGACACTAGTGACTCTTATAAGTTCAGTTTGGTGATGCAGAATCTGTGGATGATATTTTTAAAGGTGGCTGTGATTGGTACTGTAAAAGGGTGATTTTAAAAAAGTCTTTAGCGCAGTTTTCCTTTTCTCCTGCTCTCCTCCTGTGTCAGACCTACTGTGTGCCGACTATATATGAGCAAGTTTTAAATATTTCTTACATTGGAGAGCCGAGAGT
The DNA here is from genome assembly GCA_000934665.2 of Catajapyx aquilonaris. Taxonomy (NCBI): domain Eukaryota; kingdom Metazoa; phylum Arthropoda; class Diplura; order Dicellurata; family Japygidae; genus Catajapyx; species Catajapyx aquilonaris. Next base: position 41,242 of record KZ538504.1, on the reverse strand, counting down.
GGGGCTGATTCAAGTCAGCCATAATGCCCGCCTCTTCTGCCCTCCTCCCAAACACATGTACAGTACAACACCACTTCTAAGCAATCTTACCATCCCCAGACAGAAATTACTGCGTGTAGTGTATGCAATCATTTCGCCATAGGGCTGCAAGTGACCAGCCAATGTTAAGGAAATTCTTTATAACAGAGTCATGGCATCCCCGAAATAGGGTTTCGGCGATAAGTTATTTGTCAGAAGACTTCGCAATGCGAGTATCGAATTATTGGTGTCTTTGGGGGAGTGCAAGGGCTGCAGCGCAGTATTCAGTGACCAATGCAATTGTTCGTGGTAGGATGAATTAAAGTGTCAGCCGTAGTTCTCAGTTCCTGGGATAGCAATAGTTACTGATGTGTAAGATTATGGGTGGGACTTATGTAAAGCAAACCACACTCCTTGTTACTGATGTATTCACGGCTTCACAGTTCTATCGCCCTGTAACCTATGCATTTCTCATCACACCCACTTGGCAGACTCAATTGCCACCATTTCTTAAAGCCAGGAATCCCCATTTTCTACGTTATCGAAAGATTAATGCTCTAATAACGAGGTTTAAACCCGTAAGCTGTAAGCAATGCACTTAACCACATTCGGTACCCATTGACCTTTGGCAAGTGATTTAAGCTTAGGTGATGGGCAATAATCAGTCGGTTCTTTTTAATTGGCGTGTTGGCCAACCGGTCTAAAAAGGAGTCTCTCCTGTAACTACCGGCTGCTCCCAATGACCCAGTGACCCTGACCTCACCGGAAGTGGTATGCTTAGCGTGGTTGACCCGTTGTCACCCTGGTTATCGACAGCTTTGGCCAGTCTTTCGCAAGAACGGCTAAATTCCTTGGAGACGCCTGGGAGCCTCAAGAAGTCTCCGGGGCCATTCAGTTCATGCTTCTTCATAGTCGGCGACATCGGCGGCACCTCTTCGTCGTACATGAAAACCGAGTCTGACCCCATGGAGGGCAAGTCTGCATCGGAGGACGAAGAGAGGTTGTTGGAAAGCTGGGCGTTGGTGCCCGAAGAAGTGGAGGACGCGAGAGAGAGGCGTCGTCGAGGTGTCATGGCCGCCGCCGACAATGGACTTAACATGGGTCCGCCGGCTCTGGCAGGCGAAGGCGTCGAGTTGGCGAGGGTATGTACACTACCACATGGCGACACGTTTGGTGTCGGCTGGATGACGTTAATGTCAATATGCCGCACCCACTCGTGCGTGGCTTCGGCGCGACGCCTCCAGGACGCGGCTTCGTCCAGGTCATCCTCTTCAACACCGATGACTCCTATACCGATGGTTCCGTGGCGGCTGCGTGTTCGACTAATGTCAGTGGACATCACTGGAACGTGTAAGGAGCGTCTTTTGCCATACTGGTCGCGTACCCTGCCGGTAACGAGGTGACAGTCGGCACTAGTACGGCGACGTCCACTCGACGCGGTCCACGACACTTGGGAAGGTAGGGCTAAAGGTGATGGAGTGTCACCTAGCCATGTCGGCCGTGGAACTGATATAGATGACCCTGTGAAGGAAGATGAATTTCAATAACGGATGATCCAGGGTATCTGTGTTGGTGTCGTCAGTAAAGCTGTCATGATCCGGCCAATATTGTTCACTTTTATCATTAAATATCGCAATCTTAAACCGGTATAAAAAGAACAAAAGCTGCAAGTCGCTTCCCTTTAGGTAGGCCTTATATTATTTGGCAGTCTCGTTGAGCCATATGCGGACATCTGCGTTCATATCGACTTGTTGCACACTCAAGGAAAGGGACCAGAGGGTGCTGGGCGGGAGGAGACTTATATTTTGACTGGAATTTAAACTTGGGGAATCGCTGCAACTATGAGGAGATACCATTGCATTGGAAAAGTCATGAAGTCTAGTAACTCATGTACTCGGAAATATATTCAGTCTGAAACTTATTGATCTCCCATCAAACTTCCCTGCTGGTAGGAGTGAGCAAAATATATTTTGCTTGATATTTTCCTGGAATATTAATTCAGGTGATGTACAGTTGCTAATGGAATGTAGCCTATACGTACACCTGCTGGTGGAAAGTACGTCACACTGATTCATGCATTATCAAGCGAAATCCTTTTTCCAGATGATAGCCACTATACATAGGCTTACAGGTTGAAACTGTCAAACAAATTATGACTTTTTTACGGATGTCTAATACTCCTCGACATTTTGTAATCAAAACAGAAGTGCTCATTCATTCCAACAGATACGCCAAAGTGTGTCAACGTAACCGACGCGAAGTAATTTGGAGCACCTAAAAATGCCTGATATGAGGCAGACTGCAGAATATATGAGCAAATGCGGAATTCCAAGTAGTTAATGCGCTAGCTCAGATGCTGACGAGAGACTACTTGAAATTAAATTATAATTTATTATTAGCAAAAGGAAGCGCGAATGAAAAATTCTTTATACTGTACTTTAAGCTACCTCTCCCCCATCATCTAATGATATATTAATAACCTGGCTGCTAATTATGCATATCATGTACAGTACATTGAAAATTCTTTTGTGCAACCATTTCTTGTATACATCAGTATGGTGCCCCTTTATTGTGATTGCGTTTTAAAATAGTGTTTTCGATTCTGTCTTCATTTTCGGGATATGTACCGCCATCCGAAGTGCACAGCAGTGACGTTTTCGCCATATGAAATGGTGGCGAATATTTCTGACCTCTTTTTAAAAATCCGTACTGATATGTTGCTTTGGTTACGTATGACGCAGTCTAACCATTTGAGTGAGGTGAGAACTAATAACGCTGATATGAAATCGATTGTATTCGGATTATGGCATCATAAATGTGGGCCATCAATGACTGATAGTGAAGTCTTTCCGAAAACAGTGTTGATATCTGTCAATAGATGTTACTTACTGTTGCTTATTCCTCCCGGAGACGTTTGTGGCTGGGCAATAACGTTGACCATTCCGGGACATAGGGAAGCATTGGAGAGCCTGATGGGGTACCCTGACTGCGGTATAGGAGGCACTAGTCCGTCGAAGTTAAGTCCGCGATCATACAACAGTGAGGGCAGCACCGTGAACGGCGAATGCTGCTGTTGTAGGAGGAGTCCGGCGTCGTCGATAACGATAGCGTCGTCGTTTAGGTGCTCGTTGCTCTGCTGCGCTGTGTTGTTGTACTGCTTGCTGGGCTTGCACTTGCTCTTGTACAGAAGGATGACTACCACCAGGGTGAAGAAACCACCCAGAGTGGCAGCTATCCGGACGCCTATCATGACGTCGTAGGTTCGGTAGTAGTCTCGCTGGACTTCTGCGGGGTCCATTGTCGTACTTGGTGTCGGAGAAGATGATGTGGTACTGGAGGTCGAAGTGGTCGATGATCCCGAAGAGGGGGAGGATCTGGTGGTGTTGCTACGGGTGTTACTGCTGGAGGTGCTGCTGGCTGTTGGCGAACTAGAGGGCATGCTTCTCGGCGGAGGCGACGACGACGACGACGGGGCCTTGTCCTGAGGCTCGGGGTTGTCGCCGACGCCGCCGCCGCTGCTTGACATTCTGAAGGAAGAGCCTTGTATTAACCCATTGCATTTTAAAACGCTCTGCGCAGCTCTTTATGTGCTCGATAATAGTATAACTTGCACAGAGAGGAGATGCAGTCAAGTGTCATGAATGATCCGCGTGTAAAGTAGCTATCCAGATGTAAATTTAATTGAAACCGCTTAAAGTGTTGTGTTGTAACATATTCTGATTCAGAAGTGTTATAGCACCCGAATGATAGTCGCTCAATACTTGTATGACAGTCGTTGATTTTATTTTTGATTGCACTGCGATCTTGGCCATATGCAAAATTACGTACAATGAAGGGTTGTCGGGACATATTCAAATAACTTCTTATGCATATGTTGCGAGCATTTCACCTTGTAGCCAGGTCTCGCATATCACATGACATTTCCCTTGCCAGAGTGCTACCCTATAGATGTCCATATCGTGCAATGACCCTTTTTTCAATTATTATACAGTCACGTTTGTTGCACTCACGTCAGTGACTGCGAATAATTTAACCATCTGTAGGCAATAATATGTGCCTCTTCTCACTACTAAGCTGGTAGCGTACTGTGCTAAAATTCCACCCAATAGTTTAATAAATATATTAATAAATCATTCCACTTGTGCACTGCACTGTAATAAGGCTAACAAGCAATATTCTCGATCAATAGAAGCTACCTCCGACCTTTGCTCCTTGTAACTCCAAACCCTTTTGTACCAACTTGCATTATTTGCTTGTTTGCAAATTGAAACCGTGTTCGTCTCTCGTGTGGTATATACGCCGAGGAAGTACTTTTGTCTCAGCTTATACCACAACTTTGTTTTTAAGAAAGTGCAGGCGCGGGACTTTATCGTAAACTACAGGTGAAGGACTTGGTGAATGTGGGTCACGCTGTATATCTCGAGACATTTGCACGTGAGATCTCCGTCAATATACCGCCGAAGTACGTATATGGTTGGGGAAATCTCGCTTTGTGGTGGAATTGCAAGACAAATCCCATGGGCTAGTACGTGGGTTCCTGCGAGATAACGCTCTTCGTATATCATATCAATGTCCGTTCTGGAAGCAGGAAGGGCTAATAAAAAACGAATGGCGGTGTTATGGATTCTCGTTTACGACAGGTGGAAACGGCCACTGAGGATTATTTTATCCTTCCGACAACATAAAAGGAAATATGGGCATGTATATAAGCGGCAGGGAAGAAATGATATGATGAAAACCCTGCGATGTAGATCACAGGTCCTACATTCGAAGAAAAAAAAAGTGAAGTGAAAACAATAGTCTAATAATCGCATATAGAGTCTGGTCTTATCAGGCGGGATAGGTTCATGAATATTCCAATATAATTTTACCCCGGCTCCCAAAACAGGTTGTAGGCTATGTACAGTAGCTCTATTTTTCTTGCAAAATTATCGATTTACAACTGTTCTATATGCTGAGTCAGGCAAATCATTGCGCGTGTAATACCGCTAGTGCTGAAGTACGATTTTAAAAAGTATTATCAGTTAGTGTTGGGTTTGGCATGAAGCCTATTAAGTTGGACAATAATTTTCAGTCGCCCAATAGACTCCCTCTTTCTATTTTAAATTATGTGCCAGTAAATCAACCGTTTTGGGCTGCAAATGAACCACGAGGTAATTTCATAATTCCAGAAGTTTACTCTACCTTATGAGAGGCCAACCGAAAATTGACCTTGATCGATGCGTAACTCCATGAAAAATGCACTAACTCATCATCATTAACTAGACAGTGAGTAATTTAAGCTATACGGTACACGTGCTATTACTGGATAGATTTAAAGGAGGCCACAATTTTGAAGTTGTGCTTTTTTTTTTGCTCTTAACTGTTTACAGTTCTTGTAATCCGCGTGGTTTATTATTATTATTATTATTATTATTATTATTATTATTATTATTATTATTATTATTATTATTATTATTATTGTTATTATTATTATTATTACATTTGAATCCGGATGTAACAGGACTTCAAGGGACCACAAAAATCTGTTATAACCAAGGTCTGTTATAGCCAAATACACAGGCCATAATTATATGGAAGTATGCCGGGACCGGCCTTTCGAGTCTGTTATAACCGAAAGTCTGTTATAGCCGGATTCAACTTTATTATTATTAATGTTGTGGTAAAATATGTACTGTCAGAGGAATACCAATTTTTCCAACTGAGTTGTGGAAGTGTGTGCGCTAATAAGATCCTTATAGCGCTGGATTAATAGTCGTGCGTGACTCGGTTGCACACCTGGGAAGTCACACAGTTGGACTTTTTTATGTAGAATAGTGCAGGCCGAATTGCGGGCATTTAAACGGGAAGTGCTCTGGTCAGTCTCTCTTAGCAACCATAACTGGATGAGTTTGTCAGCGAAAGGCGGAAAACCTTCTAACTGGAGTGATTACCCGTAACGTGGTTAGTCCCCTATTCCATTATGTAGTCCATTTGCGACCCAATTTTAACTGGTCGGCTTCCTGCCGGCGCGGCGGACAGACGAGTAATTGCAGGCAATATCAGGTGTCGAGCCAGGTGGACCTGGATATGGTTATACTGTGGTAGTGGAGAAGTGTTGGCTTTTCCAGTGAGAGCTCATATTGCATTCAGGCCATGCTATAGCCGCATTTGTTTTTTTTTTTTTTAAGTACACGCTCTTTGGTATGTACTGTATATGTTCCATGTATCTGGTGTGTGTATACTGTATGATACAGCTAACTTTGATGCTATAGAAATGAACGCACTGCATGCGAAAGTGAGTTGCGCGCTATATGGACCTATACCCGCGAATATTTTTAAATTAGAAGTTTAACCCACTTTGGAAATAATAATAATAATAATAATAATAATAATAATAATAATAATAATAATAATAATAATAATCATGATGATGATGATGATGATGATGATGATGATGTAACCTTTTTATATGTAATATCTGGCACACGAATACCTAACATTCATGACTTACAAATGTCTTGGTCATACAGTATTTGGCGAGGGGAAAGATTCTCGAGGGAGGCACTTGTCATTAGTTCCCGTATCATCTCTGACCATCCCATGAGACCTCTGATCATAGACAGATAAGGAGCGTAATACGGAAGACCGGACACGTCGGTAGAAAAGCGGAAAAGATCCGACCAAGCAAAGGTTTTAGGGCAGGGATTAAAACCCCGGACCTCCCGCTTGACTGGTCAGTGGCATAACCACTGTGACCATCGTGTAGTCAAATTTTCGTCGTAACCGGTCGTAACCATAGTTACATTAATTAACTAACTATGGTTACGACCGGTTACGACGAAAATTTGACTTACGACATTTGATGAATCCACCCCCTATAAGAAGATAAAATTACAACATAACATGGCCCAGTTAAATTAACGCGACCTGTATATCCTGATTCTCGTGTGCTGCCCGCGAGTCTATTTTTTTCACAGAAAAGTAGGGGATCAGAATAAACTTTTGACCTGCGAATAATGATTATTTTAGCATCATAACACTGTACAAGAATAATTAACAAATGGCATACGTGGATGTGTCAGTGAAAGAGTCTGATTTGGGAGGAATACGTGTAGACAGCCCGAAGTCTATGCAAGTTTGCAAGTTGTATTTTGCCTGCCTCATCGTAAAACCCGCAGGTATCAGCAAATGTGTGTGTGTGAATTGGCCGAATTTATTCGGAGGTGGGACATACACAAATCTATAGGTACCTATTTTCATAGAGGACAGGGAGCGAAACGCATGGAATATTATTCTTGCTATTGTAAAAATATGGGTCAGACTGAACACGGCTAAGTCCATGATAACAGGTCAATTCTAATTAATTAGTAATTTGTAGTGTCATTTCAGGGGGAAATGTTACAAGTCACCGCATGCACCTGCAGGTATTGCTTGGGCCCGATAATTGCCTAAGAATTATAGTGAAAGTTGGTAGTAATTGTAACTGAATATTACGAGGCAAATGGCTGATAAAAGTGTATTTTGTTAGTACTGACATTACTCGTAACATGAACGAAATGCGACCGTTGTTTGGCTGAAAATGAGTCAGTGAAAATAACTGAACCACAGTGAAGAATTTCATCAAAATCAGTGCATTTCAGTGTCGCAAGATCCGGCCGGATCCGGCACTGCACGGGAAGAAAAGGGTAGGACATGCAAATAATCTTATAATTGCCTCTTGGCTGCTCTTGAATGAACGATCATTTCCACCGTGAATATCGCATAATGATGATCATGCCGGTGAGGAAGTGACTCAAATGTGCCTCAGGACAAAAGTAATTCCTCAGTACCCAGAGTTGTTCAGCCCACTTTCGGAGTATAGATTACTTTAGGTGATAACGCTCCTTAGTTACCGTATATGTCACGTTTATCCCTGTTGGCCAACAGGTTTTCCCCCGTAATACCACGTGATAGAGCCCTTTTAGGGGGAAAGGGGAGGCTCCCAAGGGAGGGCACTGTTAATTAGTTTCTAGTCATTTCTGACCCTCTTAAATACCAGACATTTTCTCTTGGCCCTGGGCAGAGAAGGGAGTTCAATTCTGCCCGGACATGTCGGGTGAAAGCGAAGATGACGGGGACGGGACTTGAACCCCGGACCTCCCGCTTGGCAGGCCAGTAGTATAGCCACTAGACCACCATACCCCCAACTGACCAGCAGTTTAAATGCTATATCAACTTAACTGTACGTTACAAATATGAGAAACCGGGCCTTAAAGTAATCGCTGCCTGATCCATTGTCTCCCCCAGCGACATCTCCACGCATTCTGGACACCCATACCTTTATATACGTGCAACCCTCTCATTTAATCTCCCACGTCCTTGGCATTCTGTCCGATAACCCAGAAGTCTGGAATGCCTGTTGGATAAAGGCTCTCGAAGAAGACTTGCGCCGAAGGGCAGATCCGAAATCAATTTGTCGAACGTTAGGAGGACAGTGATCAACGAGCAAACAGTTGAAATTTTTCTCTACGTTCATAGCGGGGTGCTTGCTTTCTCTGAGAGGGTTATGGGAGGCTAAAGACCTTCACCCTGTTTTCCAAAAAAATGTAAAGGAAAGGGTTGAGAGCTCTTGACGTCTTACGATGCTTTCTTGTGGCAGCCGACAGGATAATAAAATGCGATATGAATTGCGCGCTAGACCTTATAATATGGGGGAATTTTTTTTGACGCGTAAGCTCGTCACATGCTGGGCTGATTTAGTGGGACCAAGTCTTTCAATGGCAGCAGATGACGTAAGCCTTAATCCATCTGTTCTCCGACTCGCCGAATGTGCCAGAAAATTACTTCTCGCATGTTCTTACTAACAGACGTGGAAACTGATTGGCTTCCAACGTCTTGTGCAACTGAGTCGTCAATGTTAAAAGGACCTCTGGAACCAATCAGTGGAGAAGCAAAAAACGTGTCATATATTTTCATGAATAGGTGCGTTGCTGTAGCCCGGATGGGAGTCGTTCTAGGTCGCACTCACAATCAATGACAAGTAACATTGATTTTGCATCATCTTACGTACTCTCTGCGTCATCACTGGTCTGTAATATGAGAAGTTAAATGATTCTTATCTGCAGTGCACCGGGATTTAGCTATAGAGTGGCCTTCCCTGAAAGTCTTCATTGGTCGCAGAAGCTATAGAGCATAAATATTGAGACAGGAGCTCCAACTACGATAGTTCGCCAGTGGTGTCTTTGTTCCAACGGGAATATACAGTAACGGACCTCACAGTCTTGACTTACGCTACTATACAGTGCAGTAGATTTGGAGGCACACATCTCTATTTTGACATTTTGACCTTTGGAAATGATGGTCCGTCCCCATATTTTTGCTTACAGCTGTACAGGAATATCAATATTTTGTAGCCGCGCCTATTTTTATTTTCTCATTAACCGACCGAACCTATCAGCACTCGATAATCCTCCACATCAAGTGCCATTGCCCGTAACGGGAAGTATGGCATCGCGTGTCTGTGTGCACATAATTATAGGCTGGCAAGATTACTTTTCAGTAGGTTCGGTTCTGTTGTTTAAAAAAATCCTCTGTACAGTACTTTACAAAACCAAATGGTGAACAAATAGTTATACTTCGTAATTTGCGATATCAGAAATGTGACATTACTACGGCACAGGGTCTTTGTTGTCACATGTGCCTTATATCACTGCGTCAGAATCTCCACCCAACCTCAGCCCCATTTGCTCCCCAATATTGCAGCTATATGTTTGATATCCCTCTAAATGCCCACCCTTAGCAATATCTGCGATTTCATTGTTTGAACTGATGATCGAGTGCAGCCATTTGCGCAGTCGATTCGGTTGGAATAAAATAGCACTTTAGTATATTGGACGCGATGAGAAGTGCTTGGTGTGGGAGTGATCCCGAATTGGAAATGAATGTCAAGCGCGCGGAGAAAATGGGTACGGCCCCAGGGGTGTGCACCGGGATGTTAGAAGAGACAAAAAAAAAAGCAGTGGCTGGGTGGGGGCTCCGGCCCTCCTGGGATCAATACCACTAGGGACTTTACTATACTGTGTATATGGTGCACAATGAAAATATATAGTGTAACTTTGCTTGAAACCCCCCGGGGGATCCACCAATCGCCTGTCTCTCACAGCTGAAAGCTATACTCGTACTCTCACTAACTGATCCTTTCCTCCCCTCGATGTTTGCAAGGTTCTCAAGCTCGATTCACATAAATGAGTCGCAGAAAAGCCTGCAGTCATTGGCTTGTTAGTCAGCAGCTCATAATTGGTGGTTATTTCTGCGAGAATGTGCGGTGCAGACGGACGAGAGCATTAATACGGATTTATGAGCCACAAACCTGTCCGTAAATACGTGGTATCCCGAAAGGGTAGCCGCGCAGGACGTTTGCAATGGAGAAACCCCCTTTAAGCCGGCACAAGTGTAAAGTCACACCTGAGCTTTACGTGCTGTGTCATCAAGTCGGGCACACTGGGCATGAGAAATGTGTCGTAAATATCTATTTATCTCATCATATATATTTTCCGGTATGTGCCTATCCGTGTCCTGTAGCCGTCACTGATTTCATATATTGATTTTGTTTGCTGGCATTTTTGTCGTGTCTACCCTGAATAGCAGCCTGCCCGCCACCTGATTACGCCATGTTGTGCACCAGAGGCAGTCATAATTACTGCAAAACCTCCCAATTACATGGAAGTCGAGCGACATCCAGTTGTTGAGGCGCATGGTGGGCTTGCAAATCGATTCGCAGGTTATTGTGTATACTCTGATTGACTCACCCTGCTGGTACACTGGAAAGTGCCATCCTGTACGCACTGGAGCAACACTGAAGGTGACCTAGATCCAAACAACAGGTCACGACTCGAGGCAGTTTTGATGTCGACGGAGATGAAGGAAGCCGTCTGCTCATCAGCAGCGCATATACACACACTGTATAGGCATGTATATATCAGCAACGGAAGCTGTGAGCACCACAGCGGAAAGTCGTGGTGTGCTTCGATCGGAGCTGAATTAAACCCATTCGTAATTTGGCTCAACTTTCACGAGATGTATATTTCCTCCAGCAGGAACTTAGTGTTTGGCAACACCACGAGTTTCCAGCCATTTGCAGCCGCCCAACACTCAAACTGACCACACAATATAACTTATTATGCAATTTATAGCATTCTCGTAGGAAATATTTTCAAATAATATTTCCTACGAGAATGCTATAAATGGCATAATATATTGTGGGGGCTGCTTGAGTGTTTGGGGGATGCAAGTGGCTGGAAAATCATGGTAGAGATTCCAAGAGCAGCTGGAAGAAGCGTTCCATTTCCGTCACAGCTGACTGCTTTTTCCTGCGGCTCCTTCTTTATGGCAGTGTAGCCGCCTTTTCCATTCACCAGAGGGGTTTAAAAGGAAGAAGGTTCCCGGACCATTTTGAGAATATCACATGGCAGCTGACACTCGATGGATCGATTCTGTTTGGACCGTTTTATGACCTCTTGTGCCGAGACTGCTTACACTGGTGAGGTGTTACGCGGTGCAACAGAATACAATGCGCCTATTTATAGCGGCATGTCGAGTCGGCGTTAATAAAACTGCTGGTTTATGGTTTGAACGCGGGGCCTTGTTCGCCAATTTGCAGGACACACTGGATATGTGAACAGAGTGGGACCTTCATATGGACTAATTTGGCTCGTATATTCCACTTGGTGCGCAGCATATTTGTGAACAAGTTGATATTATATGCCCATCTGCACCTGTTTAGCTGGAGTTAGTTTCAATAGCATTCCTCCCTCATGTGCCGTTACCATTCAGCATGTTGGTTACACTATAGCTAGGGCCTCCATTTTCGTTGACAATTCCAGCTATTTGTGCAGCTAGTGGGTACTGTATACCTATTCGGCAGATTATTTTGATGGTAGCTTTATTTCTATTTATGTTTTCATGGTGTTGATGAATATGCGTTAACGCGTTCCTTGCTGTAAGCCATAGTTGGCGCCGAACCTATAGTCCTAACATTTTCACGATGTCTACACATATTCAACTTTTGTTCCAATATATCAGTGGTTTCCCACGGGGCGGGGGGGGGGGGGGG
>KZ538504.1:3699-29036 GCA_000934665.2 Catajapyx aquilonaris | reverse complement strand
GGGGGGGGGGGTCCCACATTTATGGAAGCATGTTTAGGGGGTCGTAGTTTGTAAAAGGTTGGAAACCACTGCAATATATAGCCTACTTTGTAAAATATACATTGTTAGCATACCGTTTCGTGCCACAAGATGCAGGCATGTTTCCTTCTTTGAGTTTGTGTGTTTTTATTAGTTCCTGAAACAATAAACTTCCTAAAATAATTATTTCAGTTGCATAAGGGGATTGTGTTTACAGCTTGAGCTAGTCGCGTCTGAGTTGGATGTAAATAACAATGTGCTGATAAGTGTTCTGCTGTATTAAAATGTTTTGTGTATAAATTTACGAACAAGCCCGTCACTTATGTAGTCATGTTCGTAACTCTTGGGTCAGTCGATTTTGTATGGGGCGTATGTGTACGCTACCAATATTATCCTGTACACCCATCTATTACTGTTGGACGCTCTGGTATATCGATATATGTTCGCATATTTGCCCGGAAATGCTAAAGGAGTACTGGCCGAAAGCAGGTGAAGGCCGCCAAAAGGAACCAACCATTTTGTCGCTTATCGATTCCAAGGCTATGAATTATGCAAAGTGCGTGCAGGGAACCAACCACACCTAAACGCTGCCTGGGATCATTCGCCTATTGAGATAAAGGAGCTTCCAAATCTCACCCACATTATGGACAAATATGAAGTGCTTACTGTCCTGAGAGTGATTGCTCTCTCTTTCTCGTCCTATTCGCGGCAAAGTGCAGTTGTAAGTGTTTAGAAGCCAAGACGCTTACGATACGCTCCCTATATAGGGGCGTTGAAAAAACAGTGCCTTCAAGTGTGTCATGTTTCGTCAATATTTGTAAAGGGTCTAGAAAATTTTGTTCCTTAAGTGCTCCAGTTCACATGGATTTGTTGACCCTGTAAAACCGATGGTGATGCCTTATCCTGGGTTATATGCAACTGCACCTGTGTATCACGGGAGGCATAAGCACAGGCGCAGAGTTGGCCCACCTCAGCATAAATACTTTCTTTCTTCCGGTGCATGAGAATACGGGCTGTTTACACTGAGCCACTACATTTTCCTACCCAACTGTACAGTACAAGTTCAGTTTTGCATTTAAAGTGTACAGTAGCCTGCTTCTAAAGGTTTTAAACATTAGGCCTGCAATTAATATTGGTTCATACTTAGCTGGTCTTCACCTTTTTTTCTGTCTATGATATACCGGTACTGCTGTAATGTTAAAAAATTTGCGCATTTAACGCAACATAACTACATATAGACCGATGAAACCATATATGACAAGAAATTTCAAAAATTTCGTTTCCAAATGTGTTCCGTATTATGGGTTAGGAATAAGTTGATGTACTGTACAGTACATGTCAGAGAAAAGAACAGGCATAGATGCTCGGGACACATGTGAAAATAAGCCCAGATAATAATGCTCAGTAGTCCTTTGCTATGAGTGTGTTTACAGTATAAGAAGGTTCTACACCTTTATTCTATTATACATGTGGGTTTACAGTGTAATACTGTTTTGATGCAATTCATTATTGTGTATCTTTTGAAAGTTCTGCTACGTGGCAGCAGTCTGAAAGATTGAAACTCAAGCCAAAGTTGCTATCGTCCGCGAGATTTTCACTGATACGTATATGATCCAGCTCTTGGTGTTAATGCACTTTTAGGCTTTAAAGGGGAAGGGTTTCAATCATGAGCTCGGGTCATGGAGAACATGGATGTCCCGTGCACCACCTGATGAGCGATAATCTGAACGCCACTGCTGAGAACTGTTTATTTTTCTGCGGGCATATGACCGAAGGTTAGGTTTGGTAAGTTATTTGACGTTGATATTGCCTCTTTTATGGTCTGCATTCATCCCACATTTGGTGTCCATACTCTATGTTGAGGTGCACCTTTATTGGCAGTGTAACAGCAGTGAGGCCTGAAAAAGGCTGGCTGCTATGGTCCTTTCGCCGCCGGCATATCTAATCTATCTCTCTGCCACCTCCAATGTAGCCTCGTCTGGCTATATCTGAGATACAGTGGACCGGTGTCTAAAACCTGCCTAGTGTTTATCTGACATAGAAGAGTAAAATCCCTTTTGTGGCAAATGGAGGAGACTGTGACGTCAGAGCCTGAGATATATAGACAGGCAAGAGGGTGGGGTGGGGCTGGTGAGGTTTTGCACAGTGCAAGTGTACTGTGCAAGGTAGTGCAGAAATCAATATATAGAAAGAAGAGACGAGACTGTCTGATGCGTTAATCACGAACTCACGCCATTTGTTAGCTAAGGTCACGAGGTCGAAAGTCACATTGCGTGACCCCTAGAGTAACATCAAATGAGGCCACGCCCATATGACCACGCCCATGGTGGGGAGAAACGTTAGTAGGCAATCATCGGCAAGCCCGAATGGCATAGGAGGCCCATTAAATCCATCGATTAATTTGTTTTGCAAAGCCTGGCCCAGAATTTTGGCCGCATTCACTTCGCCTTTCCACGATGAATATTCGATTGGCTTAAAGTCAGATCCCTGAATGTGCCCCAGGGAAATGCAGTAATGGACTTGTGTAGTGCCGGCCAGATAATAGGACAGAAATTTTTGTGCCCAAATATGCGAATAACACACTCTTCGAGCGCGTGATGGAGATTTAGTCTGACATTTAAAAACTAATTGTTATAGAGGGGTGCTCTAGCTATAGTGCGCTCTTTAAAAATACTATGCTTCTATATTCTAAACAGTGGTAATTGCTTTATATCAGTATTCCAGTTACAGGTCATATGCTGTATAGAGTTATGAACAGACCGAATAATTTATTAGTTGACAGCCATCCTTTCAGCAACTCCGTGGGAATATATTGAATAGTATAATTATACATTATTAATCTACAGGCGGGAGAGTAGCGCTGCATATGTGCAATTAATTTGTAATTGTGTAATCATATTTCATGGCTGCTATTGCGAGAAATCGCTTTGCTAATACTGTTTGAAAATTAAGGCGCCTTGAAAGAGGAGGAATTAAGGACTAAGGATTACCTACAAAGAGGCTACGAATTCGATCGCTCTGAGAGTTGAAAGGGAACATCAGTCATTACCGGTATAATAAATCTTTTGTCCACCTTCATAATCATCAAACGGATTTGTAATTACATGCGATATCATACTTTTCCGTTGCTTTGGCAAGTATAGTTCGAGCTATGAACTATTGCAGTCGGGATCCTCCTCTATAAAATGGGACTCACAGCTTTCAGAATGCTTTTTTCTGTTTTTAAAATGATCGCCGGATTAAAATAGTGTCTATTTTTATTTCATCCAGCAGTTTAGCGGCAAAATGTCAAGGGTTAGGATGTTCTCGTAAAATGAGAAAAGTTTTGTAAAATAATTTTAAAAAATCTTTACGGAACCTAAGCGTTCTAATAAATGCAGCAGTCAATCCAAATTGGCAACTTGGGTCTGCTTTAGACTTGCTCGATTTATTGGACGTATCCAATGAACCCTTCGGTGTAATCGAATTGAATGGAGTGCTTCTTTTTCTGGAACAAACTGTGCAGACAATTTAGCCTCGGAGGAGCCTATTGAGTTGATAATGTTGACTGCGGTGAACTCTTGTGGATCCGCATCGATTCCGCTTCAATTAATCAGATGATGGGTGGGGGAAGCGGAGGAGGGATTAATTGCGATTTAGGTCAATGCACAGGAATCTACTTGCATTTTGGCCTGTTCGCCCTTTGCATCGCTCTTTTCAAAAGTTTGCAAAAGAGCAGACGAGGACACTGACCTTTTCGCTACCATGAATGATGATCCGCTAATAATTCATCTTTCTTTTTTCGCGATTTCCTGACAAGGCTGAAATTATGTATTCATGGTTTTCCTCTTTGGCGCCAGAAATCTCTGCTGATATTAAAAGTTCACGCCTTCTTGGATCCTGAATGTTGACATATGCATGGCTCTAATGAATTCATTTCTTGGCTTCGTGTTTGCTTGCGAAATAAAAGCGTTCTCGGCTGACGCAACATTTTATGGGCCGTGTATATACGGTATAGACACTGCCTCATTTGCATCTGTATCTAGCCCGTCATTAATTTAGTGCGTGTTCGTGTTTTTACTTGGAAAGCGAATGAAGATGTAGGTCACTACATAACTGCACTCTTGTCTTGCAGGATTTCATATAAAATATTAAATACTGTATAAGGCCTTTCCCTACCCCTTCATCATGCGCTTAACGAATGAGTTAAAGCACATTTCTCACAATACTTAGGGCCAATTTTGTAAAAGCGTGATTTCTTATGCATAGATCTTCACAATACATAATCCAACGTAATCGGAGATTTTCTCCTGAATATGCGTTGACACAACCGACCCTGAGGCATAGGTATTGGAAATCCAGAGTGATTCACTCGTTCCGAAACCCTGTTTTTGTAAAATAACTGTGAAGTCAGTTTCACTACAGATGATTTTGCCCCCGGTAGAGTTCTTTTATGGATATGCTCGTTAAAAAGAAACAAGGAGCAGTACTCCCATAAAAAGAACTGAAATACGTTGCATGGTAATTTCCTGAAAATGGAGTCCTCACACGGAAATGAGAATCTTGAAACCAATTTTTCATTCCTTCAACTATGTCAAGCTTCATTTCCTAATCCATAAACTCGCATACGCAGGCATCCATAGCTGTAACATTATGCGAAATAGCAATTCCTCTTATAATGTATTGTATACTGTACATCAGTATTAGGTCTGTACGATGCGCATCATTCATTATTGAGAATCAATATCGACAGAAAAATGGGACAGTGATATTCGATATATCTCAATAGCCCCCCAGTATATTACTTGCAACATAAAGTACAAGCAAACTTATTTATTTATTTTGTTACAGGATTCCAGATTAGATGAATTCGAATTGTGCGGTCCAATTTCAGGTAACTTTCCGGAACCATGCACTGTGCCGTAACAAAGAGTACAGTTCTTGGTCCCGAAATGAAGAAGCAGTATAACCCCCTGGCGTGAAATTAAGTTTCTGCTTCGACAAAGGTGCCATGGAGATAAGTGCCATAAAGAAGTTTGCCCGAGTAATCGGGCGTCCATTAACGTTGTCGTTATCCCGTGCTGAGTTAGGTCCGGACACAGGCAGTTTCCGGAAAATGCAGCCACATTTAATTTGGTCCGTGTGATTAGTCTTTCGCAGAAGAAATTATCCCATACGTCTACAATTTTTTCCACGAACCAATGCTGTATATTGTACTTTTCGGAGAAGTCGCGTCCTGGATAGTGACCAACATTTCACACCAGACCTTTTAATTAGTTCCCCGGATATTGATCTATGTCCCCAACAACACACAAAAAAAGCTCATACGCTTATGACCCCCCGCCTGCAGGCCAGTTTTCAACCGCTTCATTGCATTTTGCCTGTGTTTAGACCATCATTTCAGCTACTCTTCTCGCTTAGTCTAATGAATTGGTGTTGTCAGTGGACCACCCCCTCTCGTCGTTGTCCTCCCCGTTTCCATCCTCACGCCCTGTTGTGTCTCGGTATAGGGATTATTTTGCATAATGTGAGACAAATTTGAATGGGGTTTGTGCGTCATTTCGCATGCAAAAGCGAGCTGATTTTAATGACGCTTGGAGTGGAAAGCAAACAGGTCTGTTTTTTCGAGCGGCTATTTTTAAAACTTTTTGAAATATAATAAAAGGAACCAGGGAAGTTGCATTTTACCTTGCATTTTGCGGAGGACTTTGTGCTGGTCGGAAAATGGCACGAAATACCTGGGAAGTTTTATGCATCTTGGTGTGAAGCCTGTTCTTCGCAACTTTTAATATTTCTCTGCGGAGAGGGATTAATTAAAAGTAGGGTTTTAACGCCTCTTTTGCGTGCAGTGAGTTTTAAAATTATGCCATTTTTACATGCCTTGTATAACATGCGGCTAAGGAAAAGTTTCTGAAATTGCTGGATAATATAATCTGTCCATTGCAGATGCGCTTGTATGTGCTCAGGTTTTTATTCAGGATAATCTGTAACAGTAGGCGTTATCAGGCAGGTCTGGAGAATAAATCGACCAATAGCTGCACCATATTGCAACACAAAATAATGGTCGGTATGGAACGCAAGTATAAAATAGCCCGGCAGGTATGCGCCCATCTGCGCCACCTTGCCTTTTTTTTAAATATGTAGGCCTATATGGGTGTTTAAAAATTATTTTAAAATGTTATTCTAGAATAAATACATCTTGTAACCTGTCGAGGGCAATGACCTCCAGTTTCACTCGACCCGGTCTATTAGAATTCAGACATGATACTATCGATCGAATCAAGAGCCAAGATTGCATACTCTGTCCGGAGCACACTTGTGACATCGCAACAAGGCTATTAAAAAATGACAGCTGCTTTTGCGCGCAAAAAATATTCACTTTCGTCCGCTTCTCGCGGAAAAACGAAAGCTTATTTGAGGAAACGGTTTTATAGGCCACTTTTGATTATTTTTTTCATGGGTTGCCAAATTTTAATTCAGTTGCTCACGGAAACTATAGGTGGGAAGAATCTTCCGGCCGTTTCTCACGAAGGTTCTTTCCAACATACGTATGTAAAGCGAGTATTATACCGTTTAGATCAGACGCGCAACGAGCAATTTAGACACGTCTCAGCAACGAATTTCAGCAGTCTGGCTGGTTGTACTTGTACAGTACCACTTCTGCGTACTTGGCACAGTTCCGGGACAGAAATCTTCGTTAACGTCAAGTAGTGGGAAAGTTTCTCCCCATTTCGATGGTTTATGTTGAAAAGTTCAGAATTAAGGAATCGATAAAATTATTTTTTCAGGCAATACTGCACCTATAGCTATATCAACTAAACTTATACAATTATACCTTCACTCAAAGGTTAGATGTGTGACAAGTTCCTTACAGAGACCTTTCGCAGATCTCAATTTTACCAATCCTAACTTCGAGCCTGCTCAAGACAAAGTAATCTGAATTGCTCAGTAAATGAGAGAATGATCATTTTGTGGTCTGGAAATCATGTAGGCATATAACATGCATGTGAATGTTATTTGAAGTTTAAAAATAATCACCATAATAAATAATTAGGCCTGATAAAGAAAAACCGACATGTACTGTATACTTGTATTACCATTCGTGTTTATTAACTCTTTCCAAACCCTTGTGAATAATTATATACTAAAAACGAATACTCAGGTGTCCACTGGAAAATTCGAACTGCATTTTGGTTAAAACTATGGTTCCACGAAGTGTAGCATATTTTCCCAAACCGAGAGTAATTCGCTCACCCTGCGAATGTGGAAATATAAATATGACAAAGAGAAAAAGGACAATAAATGTGTATATTGTTGTTGTTTGCTGTTAGCAAACAAAAAAGCATCATTGGTTTTAAAATTCGACAGGAGTCAGAAGTATTCGCTAACTGAGCGCGCTGTGTCAAATGAATTCGCTGACCAACATTGAGTATGGTTTTTATTCAGAATAATAACATGAATATGGCATATAACCACGTGGGTGTTGCATTGCCTTTATAGCTGGCGTGGAGCCAATGGAAAGACGAGTTCCCTCCAGCTTAGCTAGTGTATACAGGGAGTTTCTGAATTCAGGCGACATAGTTGTAGGGGTAATAGAGGGGACCAAGACAAACATATTTCACATAGGAAACGGTGTCCGGAAACGCCATCTAGAGGGGGTTCATAGACAAGGAACGTGTGCGCTCAGACGCGTCAGGCGGGCGGCGTTAGCGAGCGGACCGTTTAGTTGCTAGGTGGCGCGCAGATAGTAAACAACTTCGTAATTCCCCATAACCTGGCAACAAGGTAGATGTAGAACGGTATCTCCTCTCCCGGTTTTTTTGTGCAGCCCGTCAGCAAGGCAAAAGCGGGTTCAAATTTTCTCCGCCAGAGCGCACTTGCGTCGACATTAGGTCGAGGCTGAGGCCCAGGCTTTGGTAAATATGTTAACTTCTCTACTTTCAGTCTATGGTTCTAGGCCTGGTCAAGCGTCTGTGGTCTCAAAGATTAGAGAATAGAAGAGAGCCTATTCACTGTTCGTTGGGTGGTCGACCTAATGTCGATCGGCGCGCGCTCTGTCGGCGGATTTCTAAGCTGATTTCCCCTTCGAGAGGGGCTTCACGAATAAGCAGCTATTTTGGCCTAAGTGGAGACACCGTTTGTAGCTGCACCGTGCCTGGCAACAACAGAGTTGTTGTTTATTATCTGTGTGCTACCTAGCATGCTGACTTTAGTTGCTAGGTGGCTCTGTTGTTGCCAGGTTATGGCAAATTTCGAAGTTGTTTATTATCTGCGCGCCACCTAGCAACTAAACGGTCCGCTCGCTAACGCCGTTCGCCTGACGCGTCTGAGCGCACACGTTCCTTGTCTATGAACCCCCTCTATAGATGGCGTTTCCGGACACCTTTTCCTATGTCAAATATGTTTGTCGTCCCCTCTATTACCCCTACAAGTTTGTCTGTTGAATTCAGAAACTCCCTGTAGTGTGTAATGAAAATATTACTGGCCTCCGCACGGACTCAATTCATAATCATACTGGGATTTGAAATCCTTTTCGACGAAATGTCATCAGCTTATATGTGAGGTTTTGAGAAGGTTCATTCAGACAGCTCTAAGGGAATCCCTTTCGAATATCTCCCTTTGGAAAGCCACATCTTCATTCTTGGAGAATGGGGGCACCGTATAGAACCATTGCTACCACCTGTTGTGGTTTCATTACTCCAGCTCCACTGGTCCTTTCATACAGTGCAGCCCCTTATACACTTATGGCCAGGAGGTATATAATTATAGGATGTTTCTGACAGCATGAGGGGGCGGGTGGATAGCGGGCTTAGTCTATAGTCAGAGAGAAGGAAACTGAAAGCAGTTTGGTAGGGAGGCTTTTACATGCAGTAAGATCAGAGAATTGTGTTTCGCTATTTGACTTTCGGATGCAGCTGCCAGGGATAGAGAGGAGTGCAGGGAATTGGGTAAACTATGGGGATTTATGCGTGCTAAGCGAAAAGGTCAGGCTTACCCTGTGTAGGCTTGCGAAGTGAGCCAAACCTACATGCTATATTAGTAATATTACCATGGCTTTCTTACTGCCGTCGTAATCGTGTGCCCAAAACAGTCCAAGAGAAATGTTGAGGGACCAGCCACTAGTATAAGAAACGTCCCTTATAGTCAATCCCTATTATGGTATGCATAACGGATGAAGTGCAATCTATGCAGCATAATTATCATGCTTGTACTACGTATATGCGAGCACTCAACCGTCCATGGCATCACGCTCGAAAAAGTTTAAAAATAAAGTACCGGTATCAGAATTTATGGTGCTAGTTATAAGCCTGCCGTGTTTATCTACGTTACAAAGGATTTATATAGGGATAACGGGGCTCTGACAGCTTAGGTGATGGGACTTATTGAACAATGCATGTTCTTGAATGCATGTCTGTAAATCCATAAACGTCATTTCGCATTTTGGAAGGGTTTGGTCCTGCCTGATTGAGCCTGACATGGGGACACTGCTGTAAAAATTCGCAAATTGCCCATGCCAAATAACCTCTCGGACAAAAACGTATTCTGGCCGTGCTATACAATAATAATCAGGACTCGATTAGGGTGAAGTTGTATTTCCCCCATAACTTTCACTTTACAAGTACTAATGTGCCGATCTATGGTGCCGACGATGATTGTTAGCCAAGGGTACGTTATTTTGTACAATAATTCTGGCATAGTATACAGTACTTCAAGAATAGACCAATATGTGCATACTTTGTGCGACAAAACGACCAAGGGACAGTTCGTCTCTCTCTGCGCTGGACTGATCGCTATATTATAACGAAGGCTTGTGGAACACTGATGATACATTGTACAATCGCGTATGAACAGGTCGGTGGCCGACACAGACATAGTATCTGGTATTTATAGGGAACTTCTGTTTGGGTCTAGTCTTTGCCAACTTTGTGCAGTGACTTCCGTTGTTGTGAACAGCATGGCTATTTGTAGGGGTAATCAAGGGGCAGGACATTTGGTGGCTGGCAAAAGAGGTCGTCTCCCAACGAAGAGCCATGGCCATAGACGTTTTACAAGACGTGCCAAACGCGAACCCTTTATGTGCTGAATATTTTAAATCTAGTTAACAGTGTCACATTGATGGTGTTCGAACCTGTAGGGCTGGGCGACACGGTTTTGTATTGCCATACCACTTCTGAGGTCCCCGGATCGAACCTCGCAAATAGAGAAAGTAGATTTTCAAGTGCATGAAAAATCATTTCAATGGGTTCTCTACATTTTAAGCAACTTGAGTCGATTTAGGCTTTCTAAAATTAACTCGAGTTGGAAATGGCCACGAATTCTTTCCTTAAATTCACTCATTATACGTACACATTGATACCTGCAGGGATTTTGCTACTCTTTGTCGATTTTACGATATCCCCGCGCTTTCCACTGATTCCATTCATTATGTACCGATTATGAGAGATCCTTCCAGTGATTCCACCCTGATACCCTTAATTTGGAAGGTAATAGCATGCTACACGTGACCACACAATCTATGAAGGCCGGTAAAGGGGAAATCGGCCATAAAATTGTTGTGTGAAGCCTGTAACTCTTATCGTACATCAGCACCGGCGGCGTCTTTTTTCCGTTATGGCAACACTTTTCGATATACGGATCAGTGTCATCCAACTATGCATAATTGGCCGGCTTTGTTGGAACGCAAGTTAAATATTCAGGGATTTTGGAGGGATTGTATAAGTCGATAGATGAGAAGAGGGAGATAAAAGCGAATGCTGACTTGTTACTTAAAGCCTGATTATTTACTCTACATGTGTCTGCATTTTACCACTATGTTTACAGCGGTTTATTGAATGCAGCGTCTTATGTCCATCTAAGTTGTAAGGACCGGTCTGGTCCTTACAAAGATGAAATAAGACGCTATATTCAAACCAATATTAATTACACTATTTTGGCATATGCTGCATGTAGGACTACTGTGTAATGTTCTACAATATTTTTTATTAAATCACGGTGGTATTTGAAATATTCGTGAATCATATTACGAGCCCTTTAATCTTATGGTGATAGTTTATAGATAATTTTTTAAATAAGATTCCATGACTTTCAATGGCGAATGACTACATGCTATTAAAATAGATGAATGAATTTGAGTGAATCAGCGTAAGTCTTGCGAGATTTGCGAATAATCTGAATATATACTCAATAACTGTCGGCGCTGGCTGGTAAACATGTCCGTCACTGACGATAACATGTAATCATGTCTCCCGATTTGCAACTTAATGGTTGCTCCCATCACATTGACATCATAGGACTCTACCATTTTTAGACTATACTTTGCAATATTAATTTCTACTCACTGTTGAAGTAAACAGTGCTTTAATTGGAATATTTTAATGGTTTGCGGTTTTTATGACAATATCATAAATGAATGTACTGTACAGAGTGTTCCAATTGAAAATATGTCCTTATTAGTTAAGGTTTTTTTGACAACAGCTGCTTATTTGTAAGCGTTTACATTACTTTGAATAGTTACTTTTAGTGGTTTTCAAAAGAAGTAGCTTCTAATAGCTTTTAGGCCGAAGTGAATAACCTATCCAATATCTGAATTGCAATCAATTTCCGATTAGGTATGACCAATTAGCCCATTGGATCAATTGGCATAGAACCTACTGTATATCCCATAATTGCAGACTACACTCCCTGTGCAGGTCCATGCAACGTAATACTAGCTGATAATAGACCTATACGCTTGCTAACCACTGAACGTACCTATGTTTTAGTTTAGTAAAGTTTAGTAAAAGTAACTACCGTATATAAAATATCTGCCTAAAAATAACTAGTTCCAAAAAGTTAATTGGAGCGCCCAGTATTTGGGCCTCTATTTATTTATTTATTTATTTATTTATTTATTTATTTATTTATATTTTTAAATGCCTACACATATCCCACTTGAATACCAGTCTGAATTCATGAATGTAAAAGGAATTCCGACTCGACCTTCGTATATATTCAGGACACGCGTCTCTAAAAGCATCCTGTATGTAGAGGCGTACTAGTATGCCGGTACTTGGCATAATTTAATCGTCAACTTCAATGCATTGTGCCAACTGTCAGGTAGCATCCAGTTTCGATTTATCGCACAATGTAGCAGAACATGACGTCGCGTCGATTCGAGGTGTTTAGCCCCCCATTCCTGGAAACGGTCTGCAACATGTCAATAACTGATTAAAATAAGTGATAAAAATGCCAGTATGAACTCCCTGAAAGGAGACCCACTATTACAGAGTTTGTTGTGGCCCCAAAGTGTCCCAGCGTGAAAAGGACCAAGAATAGCCTTTCCTATTTTCCTTTCAGGCCCACAAATCCGTCCCCAAAGATGTGCAGTCAGGGCTACAATCACTTGCGATTCAATCTAAGCTTCTGAGGGAGGCAGGGTGGGAGCATGGGCTATAGTGAAGGGGGTATGGGGGGATCGATAGAGCCGGGCCAAGCCAGGGAGAGCGACCGGAATATGGATAGATAGAAACTGTTTTTGCACACTTGTCCCCCGCAGCCGTGATGAACTGCGGGTATAAATAAACTAGGGGTCCTGGGAGGGACAGTATGGGACGGAAGAGTGGAGGAGGAGGAGGAGGAGGACTTGGGGCGGCAGTTGGCTAATTAATTAGCCGGTCCAGAGAGATCCCCCATCCCCTTTTGTTCAGTGTTGGTCCGCAAATTTGCAGCCCGTGTGCTCTACATGGAGTCAATAATGTGAACCGCAGGCTGGAAAAATGCGAGTGATATACCCCGGCGTAACTAATTTGACGGCTTTAAGCACGAATGAAAATGCAATTTTCTCCTGTCAAGGAAACTGCACAGCGCACATTGGAATCCGTGAAGCGTCGCTGATTACAACACCGGGATGCCAAACCTTGTTACACTACATTTTCAACATCTTATTGCTCTTGTATCCTGAAAATACTATGTTGGCTCAAATCACATTGCGACCATTTTTAGTTATTCAGACTGGTATTTTTCACGCTTAAATTAAAAATCATATAATGATGATAATAATAATAATAATAATAATAATAATAATAATAATAATAATAATAATAATAATAATAATAATAATAATAAGGGCGACACGGTGGCCGAGTGGTTAGCGCCGCAGCCTTGCACCTCTAAGGTCCCGAGTTCGATCCCCGGGTCGGACGGAGGATACGTATGTGGATAGAGTTTCGATGGGTTCTCTCCGTGTTCGCGTGGGTTTTCTCGGGGTTCTCCCGTTTCCTCCCGCTATCAAAATCCATCACATTACAGGCAAATGATTAAAGTCGGTTATTCAAAAGATGATCCCCTAAGAGGCCCAAGGGGCCTATCACGGGGTATCCATTATTATTATTATTATTATTATTATTATTATTATTATTATTATTATTATTATTATTATTATTATTATTATTATTAATGATAATAATAATAATAATAATAATAATAATAATAATAAATGGGTGTAGTGCCGTACCTCAGCTGAGGTTTTGACACGGACCTTTATTTGCCAAGGTGTACAGTACATTAATTTGGACAACGAAGAGCCCTGGTCCGAGGGCAGGGTGACTGGGAGGGGATGTGCAATGTGCAGTGCAATGTCGGCACCATGGTCATTTTGTGAGCACCCCCGGGTGGTTCGTCTATCGGAAATCCCACCCTAGACGAAGCCTGAGATGACCCCGAACTCCGCACGAGATGAAAGGGGGGAATGCCTGGGCTTGGTATCGAACCCGTGACCCTTCCATCCGTGGGCGCATACGTTACCGCAGCGCCACTTCGCCTTCCCCTATTTCAAATTAATAAAATATAAGTTAAAGTCGAAATGCGCTGAAGGAGAGCAATGTCGCAATGATTATTCGAAACTGTTGACAAAAAGTGAACTACACCTTAAGAAATAACCCTTAAGAAGATTCAATATCAAGTATAGGCCTGCTGTGTACTGTAAGCTTACGCAGATTCACACAAAGTACAGCCTTTAGGTATCACAGCGTCCTTTCTCACGCAGAGTATAACTTGCATATTTCTGTCGATTTATTGTCTGCTGCGAGCATTTGGAGGCTGTCGGGTGCCAAAGGAACTAATTACTGTAAAGACCTTTGTGTAAGAGGCAACTTATATATTAACGAAAGTCTAGGAAAGCAACTAGGCTGCTTTCGCTGTCTGATGGTTTTTTTTTCTCTCTCTCTTTTCTGCTAAGTGAAAGTTGTTTGGAGCAAGACCTAATGTCTGCTTTTTGTGCCATTTGCAACCATGTGGAAGTATACAGTGCTGTACAAAGGTAGCAACTAAATGGCCACATGCTACTGTCGAAACAAATTTAATTTACAGAAGAATTTATCCTTCTGTAAATAGCTGTGACTGGTAAACACTGACCTAAGTTGGCCACAAATGGTAGGGAGGCACAGCTTGAATGTATTATCATGCAGAGCAGGAAGACAAACAGGCTGAATTTGCAAGAAACCGAGTCCATTCATCCGGAGACGGAAGACCCGATGCTCCATGAGGTGGCAAATAAAGAGCGGGTGGAAGCGATGAGGAGGATAATTAGTCACGGCTCTGGATATAAATCCGGGCCCATTCATCACGTCTACCCGTATATATGCAGTACAAGTCTATTGCAGCTGCTACTCCTCCACCTCCTCCCTATACCCCCCAGCCTAGGGAACTAATTTGGGCAGAGAAAACTGGCTCTAGGGAGAGCGTGGTGCCGCAGATAATGACTTTCTAGGCGTCCGGTATTGATTCGGGACAGAAAGTTGCATTCCCAGCCCCGGACTCTGGTTCCTTCGGTGCATTTCGGATATACACCGGGATCTGACTTTACGGGGATGGATAATTAGGCCTTTAAGGGAACCTGGCCATTCAGACAGAAACAATGCCGCTAGGTTTTTGACGGCTAACCTTTGCACTTTTTGAGTCGAAATGGTCATGGCAGGGTTGCAGTAGGGAATTTGGCTGGGGTTATGGGACACTGTGTAAAAGGACAAAAGGTCGGATCCATGTTGCACAGAGGTCATGAGTCACTCGGGAGCCAACTCAGCATTTATTTACACACTTTCTGCCTTCCAGCACTATTATGTGAGCACATGTGAACATATCACATGAGGTGATCGGGGCATATAAACTATAGCAAGAATTACTTGTCAGAGCCATGATGGGTGTCACTTTAGAAAATGAATTCTGTCATTTTCAGGGTTTTTAAAATGTATGCCTTAGATAAGATTTTTTTTTTCTGACCCCCTTGCGCTCGTCAGAAGCCTGGTTTTATTATGAGTGGCGGAGTCTGAAAATTGCGAAGCTAGAACTGCTGGCTGGAACTGTGAAGCCGTGTGAAGCTCAGCAGGAAATTTTGGCTTCGTAAAAGACATGTCACTGGAGAGATGAGTTAGTGTGCGCTTATTTTGCAAAACTTTCAGGCACATAAGTAATTACTTTGCGCTCTAAACATGCGGGGTCGCTCAGTTTATTTATCAGCGCTTGATTAGACATGCATTTGTCAAGTTTTCTAGAAGTTTATAAATCAGTTACTATGCGCCATTGCCAATCTGTCGGCACAGTTCCAGGCCTGTAATGACTTGTTTGATTTGATTTTCCATGCATGAAATTGTGCGATTAACATGAAGCCAGGAGAAATTCATTACGCATCCGCACCGCATTGATGTAATAAGTTTACTAACAAATGAACTGGGTAATTCGATCAGGTGTCAGATGCAATCCGGAGTGTTTGTGGATCATTTGCTAGCCTCTTAGGCTGCCAGAAACGCCATCGTAATCACGCGCGGTGCACGTCAACCTCCTTTTTGTTACGTTCATGTTTCAATATCACGAACATGACTGAGGTCCAGAGTGATATGGGTTTCATGGCTGTTAGGCAAATTTCCGTGGGGAGTCTTCACGTTTCCGCCTCACTGCCTAGGTCGATTTTTTCCCCCTCCTCGGACCAAGGCATTTAAATCATGTAGTTGCATGTAGGGATGATAGTGCAAATATTACGCGGTTTATTCAAAATATTGTTTAATCGACCTTTGATAGATTAAAATGTAGCATGCACTTGACATGACTGCAGATATTGGCTTTTACCACACAGATACTGTATGTTAAAAAAAGAAGGGGGCATTCCAAGGCTTTCAGGCAGACTTTAGGAGTTTAGGCAGAAGGTCAGTCACAAAAGCTAGGTAACGTCTGATATCCATTATGGATGCCCCACACGGGTCTTGGGCATTATACCGTCTGAGATATTATGACTGTATAAATTGGCCACTTACACGACCGTATAGAGGGAATTGTTACTGGTCAGGGGTTATGCCGGCCTAGTTTTTTAGCGAATCCCTACAATCTGATATATTTCAGAGTTGTACAGTAGCTCCAAGAATTCAGTCGTGAGTTCTCACAACATGGCTTTTGCACCAAGTACCAAGCAGCGTAAACTCAAACAACGTATGATAATTTCAGATGTAAATATTTATGCATATACGTATGTCTAATTTATTGACATACATGGTGGTGCAATGGCCAAGTCCCCAGATCCAGACGGGATTATATGGGAAGGAAATTGCGGATTGCTTACTCGAGGATTGCTTACTCGAGGAACCAGCAGCTTCAAAAGAAGCGCGGTAACAGTCACGACAAGTAGATGCGGTACTGATTGTCGATTTACACTGGGTCTTTTTCTCTTTAAACTTATTGTTTGCGTAAACAATGCATAACCCCTTCACTTACAGTCTTGAACTGGGGTCTTTGACAATGCACCAACATAATTATAGAGCTATATATAGGACAGAGGGTAAAATTCTTTGAACCACCCGGTATGTTTGGCAACCATATTTTATGGAACGTGTATTTGATAATCGGAACCAAAATGTTGACCAGCAGCATTGATTAGCGTGTTTTTGTTGCCATAAAATTATTCCTGATTACCGTACATATCCATGTAAACGCATTAACTCGCTATAATTCCTAGATTACATTTTAACGTTTCTGCCTCTGTGATACATGCATAGTTTAAATCGTGGCATTTTAAATGAAACTGGCCAGTAAAAAATTTAATTAATGAAAATAGGTTTTCCCTGGCGAGGTATTCGATACTGTAATCTAGATGTCGAGTAGAATGTCAGCGAATACACGCCCTGCAGCTTTATTAGCCTTCTTCCCAGGGCTATCAAAATTCATTGAGGTTCCTCTTGTAGTATATAACTTATTAACTCGCCAACAACTTCGTATGAATTTGCAATTTTTCAGCGTTGGCTTTGAGTCTCTGAATATACTCCCCAATCTTGAGAGTATAGATGCTAAAGGAACCGTATGTAATGGGCTCTTTAATAATTGTTATTGGCACGTCGTGACAAAATTAAACATTCTAAATCTAAAAACTATACCGTATGTCAAGAAAGTATCGGACCAAAACGTCCTGAACCATCAGAACTGGCAAGGTGAAGTTTTTAAATGCTTTTTTATTGCATGCCAAGCACGTCACGAACCTTCTGTACAATAAAGTTGGTTCAAACTTATGAAATATACGTAACAGTTCAACTATGTCACCACATGTAATATACGCTGGAGTTTTCAAAAGTTGTGGCTAAAATGTGATTTCCACTTTGATTATAATTTTGTAGGTAAAAAGCAGTATAGCAAGTAGCCGACTCACCTCTCACTTCGAGCAGTGGAAGATGACTCGTTGGCTCATATGAATTCCTCTCGAAAAAAATTATCTGGTATCCTTCAAAACCAGAAAAGATTCACCTCACACGCACCATTAACACCGTACTTGCGGTCATTCCGTCATGGGCACGTGCGCTCGTTCCTTACCAAAAAGCTTCATCATGTCTTCTGGAAATTGGTGCACCCAAAACTGGGCACACACTCACGCACTCACGCTCTGAAAACGCCGGACGTGTAGGAAGACCCGACTTGCCCACGAATCAACCCGTGGCTGAGTGGGCCCAAAATGCCCCGAATGGTCCTTTTTTGTGGGTGGTAGGGGTGGGGGAACGCCTAAAACGCGACGGCGCACCCGTGCACCTTGGCGACTGCGCTGCACTAACGCACTTGTGTGTGCGAAAATTCGTGTAACAAAAGGAGAGTCAATGTTTTCTGGGGTAAGGACGCTAACCCCCCCCCCCCCCCATCATGCCACATATAAGCATAGGAATGTGCAGCATTAGACAGCCAGTAATATATTACATAATAGGACGAAGACCCGGTGCATTCGTGTGCACCTCAAGTACTATCGTGGGATATGAGTACTGAATTGTATATTTTTATGAGTTCATGGAGCAATTACAGTCCCCTGAGAAAATGTATGGAAATGAGGGATCAGGTGATGTCTCGAAATAATTTCAGTGATTTTAATCATCCTGTGTATATACTGTAGTCTTGTTATGTAATGCTTGTATCATACACGCGATGGCATCGGGTGTCCAGTCAACGGTACTGTGAAGGTCATGGCAGCTTCTTACAGCATCCCTTCGGCTAGAGTTCACTATTGTACTGTGCGTGATGAAAGTAAACAGATCGTATGATTTTCTTGGATTATAGCAGGAACATATAGGGAAAGTGGCGCTCCTTTTGCACCACCATATACAGAAGCAACCGTTGTAAGGCTCAAAGTAACGAATTGTTAGGAAGCGTCAACATTGTAAATTTTGTGAATGCATTGTGTGAATGTGATGCATAATATACCGGTATGCAAAAAAGAGAAGTGATGACATGTGACTCTACACTCTTTGAGAAATTAATTTCCCCTCGTGTTCATTGGGCTGAGCATAATTTTTCAGAGTCTACATCCCTTACAGGGCGAGTCAATATCATTATTTGCCAGCCGATTACGTACTTGTTGCTACTAATCCATATACTTTGCCGTAGTTTCTTTTTTTAATTAAACGCTGAACCGCTTTGAAACTCCGGCCGATATTGTAATTATCGATGAAAGTGTGCGAAGTATAGCAGCCGCTAGCTTGAAAGCTGAGAGTTATTTGAATACTTGCACATATGAACTTACCGACAGCTACTGTACTTCCTCGATAAACCTACTCCACCTGCTGTATATTCTGAATATCCTGTTCATCGTGAATGATTTGCTGCTAGTAACATGCGCCAAAAAGTGAGTTATTGTCGCAGGCTGTAATTAACATAATGACTGCCCTGGTTGCTGCCCAATTGTATATGACGGTATATATGTGTCAGGGTCGAGACATGTGTTTTATTGCCCTTTTCTGCTTTTAAGAGCCATAAACTAGGCTTGTTGGAGGTTCCAGATGCGCAGTCCTCTTTGCATGCAGATAGGAAATATTGGTAGGCGCAAATATTCTCCTGCGTATAAAAGGGGATATTGGACACCTTCCAAGGAGATTCTTGTCTTGAACCTTTTTTTCTACCCTCCCCTGGATGCAGCAGCGGATGATCTTTTCTAAACTGAGGGAAGCCTCACCCGGAAAGCCCCAAGACAAACAAATGTTTTCTGGGAAGTGTCAAAAGACCCACAGTCATGAACAGGCGGATGCACACTCCCATTCCCTAGGAACTTTGCGTCATGTGTGGTTAATCGTGGGGGAAATGTTCGTCTTCATATATTATGACGATAAAAATTTCAAGACGTAAAATATAATCATGTAGACTTACAACGTACTTTGTTTCTTTTTGTTTATTTTTAGTGGTTATATAATTATAGTCCACAACGCAGCTGCGCATTTGTTAGTAAACTTACAAACATTTTTACATAGACGATAAGACTGTGGGACGGAACGTGAATTAGAGGCGCATTTTGTGTAATATGGAATGTTATATAGATTGTTGTCATCAACAATAGCATTTAGGGCCCTAGTTTGGATACCAGAGGTCACTTACCCATTTGGTAACTTGGTTTTTAGTTCAATGGATTTAGATACTACCGTGGTAGTTTCCCCATTGTTAAGTTACCTCCGATATCCAGATTAGGTCCGTTAGAGAGTAAAAAGACCAATGCCATCATAACAATGCTATCATTACCCTGTGCTGGTATGTTTGTAAATACTTCGCGGTATTGCTCTCGGGAAACACGATAAATGCCCATTAGTGCAGACAGGATGGAATACACCCGAATATGGCTTTAAAAAAGTGCAGATTTATATCTTTCTTGCCTGTACGATGTAGTCATCATTTTACGCAATCTCTGACATGATCAGTTGTACAGTTTCCCTGCCACATGGCACGTCAAAGTGGCGGCTTGAAATGGGTGTTCAAAAAGTGTCATAAAAAGAAAGCGACATCATACGCGAAGGTAGTAGATCCAGTGGTCTCAAGGAACAGAGTAACAAGTGCATTATTGTTAGGGAAATACAATATTCAAGATCATCCTAAATCAAATAACAGTTCCGTGCCGGATGCCACACAGGCAATGCACTTCCCATTATTATTATTATTATTATTATTATTATTATTATTATTATTATTATTATTATTATTATTATTATTATTATATTTGAATTTGATTTGATTATTATTATTATTATGTTACATGCGTGGGATTTACTCGATTGAAAATGTTTACTCTGATTTAAACTGAAATTTGCGGCGATGTTGCTAGACTGCATATTATTTTTTCTAATTATATTGGAACATAATAATTTTCTCGTATGTTATCGTACATGGAATTCGTGGTTTACATTTGTGTAATACTTTCTAGGTCTTTCTTGCTTAGCTGTGTGAGGACAATGTCTCCATCAATCTCTTTTTGCTTCGGGTGCGACACATTATTGCAGACATTGTCCGTTTCTACTTTCTCAATAAGAACTACTTGATTGTCCACTGGGCCATCTTGATTGATATCCAAGCTGATATCCTCCATCGGTACTTCTTCAGTTTTGATTTCCGGCATGATGAGAGGCTCAGATTTCTTGTGCACGTTGTTGATTCCAGACGGACCTTGCTCTTCACTCTTGACCACTGCGGTGTCGCAGGGTTTGACTTCGTCGCTTTCAGCATGTATGACCTTTGCCACATAGTCTCTTGATTTGCTTGTCAAATCGTCAGGGTCTATCTCAAGGGCGAGGTTGTCCATGCCCATTTCCTTTCGTGGGGGGGTTGTGGGGTGAATACTTGGTCTAGGAATTCGGGTAGGTGCGGGCGCTTCATCTGGAAATACACGAATTGTATTAATTATGGAAAACGTAATTTAAGTCGTACATCACTACCGCTACATACAGCACAATACTTAGGCCTACACAGCACAGTACATAACTACATACCAGTCACTTTGATGTGCAACACTCTGAAATTAGGGGTGAATTCGCGCTTAAGGTCCTTCAACATGACTATTGATTTGCGTCCGGACTTAAGTAGGTTACGTTGTGATCGAACGTCACTACTTGTCTGCACTTCTGTTCAGTGTACAGGCTTGTCTTAACAAATGCGCTTGCATATATGTGATCATGGAAAGATGAGTTAAAAGTCATGGACTATAGTTGTCCAGATGACGTCAAACTCGTCGTAAGTATCATACGGAATTTGTAGCAGAGTTCGGCCTTGTCATGTTGAAATATCGTTATGGTAATCCAGGATTGTTCCAGAAAATAATCATGACTTTGGGAACTTTTTGAAATTGATTTTTTTTTCTCTCGGCATGTGAGTGAGGCATGATTTATAATCTACATTGTATAGCAGCCACGGTTTATATTAATTCCGTATTTCGACTTCGAGTACCGGAATTAATCGAGCCTAGGTCACAGGTCTAGCGCCTGACACACTTATGATTTTGCATTGGATAGTTAGAGTGAACCTTGCCCTCAGTTAAATATATTCCAAGGCTGCCGGAGTGATATACGTATGGATATCAATACCGGTCGCCTGCATTTGTGACACCGGCCACTCTGCATACTTCTGCACATTTGCATAATATACGCAATGCAATTGTCATGTCCGTAGGTTGAGGACATTAAGCGAATATTTGTATGCTAATGTATCTTACCATGGTTGGATATCTGCGATTTTGGCCTCTTCCATCGATACTTGTAGATTATGCATGCCAAGATGGTGATAGCCAAGGTGATTCCGGCAGCGACGCCCCCGCGGATCAGGTTTTCCTGAAAGAGCCAACATCAGCGAATTCACGAGCGAACTGCATCATGGGAGCAAAAATTACCTGCGACCCCATTACAACTATGCGAATTATACTCCACAATGTGCACCAAATTGAAGTGTTCCCAATATTAGACTTCCCATAGAAACAGCTGGATTTTCTTACGAATATTTAGAACGAACTTGATTGATTGATTGATTTATTGATTATTTATTTATTTTATCCCATGAGAGAGAGAGAGAGAGAGGGAGAGAGAGAGCTCTAAGCCCTTATAGGAGGGTGGCACACCACCATCAGTTTCCTAGTATTGTACTTTTTCTTCACTCTCCGGTGCAAGGAATCAAGGACATATGGTAAAGGTGGGGATTTTCGGGGAGGAAACATGGGTGCAAGTGCAATGACGGTCATGCGCTGTGCCCCAGGAGGTTAGGTTGCCAGACACCTCCAAGGCGCGGGTTAGAGACCCTCCTGACGCAGGCGAAAGGGAGCTCCCAGGCGAGGATTGAACCTTGGACCTTTCACTCAGCAAGCCGAGACGTTACCACCTCGGCCACCGCACCTCCCCAACGAACTTGATTTGTGCTAATGTGGGTCGATTTTCAATTACCGAAGCCCCCGAAGATGTAGAACACCATTGGCTGTACAGTACCTTGTAACCTTGGCCCCACAGACTCCATATCTTTTCCACCAGTATCTTGATCGTGGCTGATTTAAGCTCGGAAGAAGCAAACCGGGCTGTGCATTGGTATTCCCCTTCATCCCGGGGGTCAACCCTCTGCAATTAAATCACAGGGTGTCGGAAATATGTAGACAAAGTTAAGCACTCACGTGACGCTACCTTGACTATGAGGGACCCTGTAGATGCCCAATAAGAATACTTATGTCCAATATCCAGGTCCGACGAAACCACTTCCCCGGCAGGTACGACCCATACGACACGCACGAACCCTTCCGTAGCCACGGGGCAATCTAACTTGACCAGTTCGCCCTGTTTGACCCAACCTACAGCCAGAAGGCAGGTCACAGGCAACAACAGGAGCTGCAGACACCACATTGTTCAAGTCCGGATCCAAGGTGGTTACACTTGGAACTGACTCAGATGAGATCAATTCCTCTGGTCCATTGTTTGTGGCGATGCCTTCCGCATGACAGATAGGAGCTGCCGCTGAATTCATTCGGTTCCAAGGACCAGTACAGCCCAATCCATCACAACATGCGGCGATTTAGCGTTAGTCTCGCCAAATTCGGCTGACAATGTATAGATAGAGAACAGTGCTTCCTACGCGGGAGTTTCTGCCTACTCTCACATGTGCCGTTCACAAGTGTGCGAGCCACCTGTTGGATCCAGTGTCATCCCAGTTCTACATTAGCAATTCGATATTGCGCAGAACATTCTGGAAGTCCGGAATTAATTTATGTCCCTTTACAGGTACACAAGCAGTTGCATGCGCCTACATTAGAGAGCGAAGCACTAAATGAAAGCCAAATTAATAGCACGAATGACTACATAAAAAGGGATCACTTTCTGTTTCAGCGGCCAAATTGTCCCCCGGCACGCCTGGAAACTCCCCATAAATAAATCCATACAAAGTTGCGTAATGCGTTAATCAAAGCTTTCCCACGCAACAAACCGGTGTGCAACAGGGGGATAGATCGGTTATTTTGTGTCGGTTGACTGCACGGTTGACTGGCATGCATATAGAGGCACGCGAGGTAGCACGTTGTGATATTATGTGCATGGCACCATGTATAAATATCCAGTCACATGAACGAAATTTAACTCCGGCTGCAATGGTCAAAGAAAGATAAAAATGGAATGTGGTATAGCGATCGAGGTATCCTGTTAGGGTAGCCTGAAAAATGGCGGTCATACTACAGTAGTACCGTGTATGAGATACCGGTATTGTACCCTAGACGGGATGTATACACGCTAGAAATAGACTACATTTTTAAGATTTAGTTTAAGGGGGTCGCCCCGACATGGCCTCACAGCCCAAGGTAGAAATAGACTGTGTTATCGTAGATGTGTTAATTGGAAAGGTGTTTATTTCTATGCAAAATAACAGCAATTAGCTCCTAGTAACGTGTTCCTTTCTTTTCCAGGGATTTTCCCGATTGGCGGAGCTCATTCGAGAGGAACAGCAGCAACAAACACGACAGTTAACTTCTGCATGATATTCGTAATCATTTTAGACAGAGAAATACAGGGCCATCGAAAAAGAATGTCCCATTTTACGTAAAAGCCCTATAACTCGAAAACTTGCACACATATCTTAATGATTTCAGTTTTTAAATACAGTAGAACCCCGATTATCCGTCACTCACGGGACTGGGGCATCGTCGGATAACCGAAAAGGTCTGATAATCCGAGGAGTAAAAAACTTTAATAAATCAGAATTTAAAAAAACAAAAACATGAAATAACGTACAATATTATGGTTTTCTAAGAAATATAGTGAAGTCTTTTTCGATCGTTTACACACACGTACATACTGTACTGCATTTACAATTTAACTAAGGCAAAACAAACAGATGCGTAGAATACTACAGTATTTGATGAGAGAACAGATTTATTGCCGGAGCGGGACGGTCGGATAATTGGGGTTCTACTGTACTACGAAAGGTCAAAAGTTAGTTTGGTCTCACCTTCGTTTGTTTCCATATGAGCTTCATTTGGGTGAGGCGGAGTGGTGCTGCGGTAACGTATGCGCCCACGAATGTTAACGTCCCGTGTTCGATCCCAACCCGGGGACACCCCCTTCATCTCGTGCAGAGTTCAGGGTCACCTCTGGCTTCGTCTCGGGTGGTATTTCCACAGACTAAACCACCCGGGGGAGTTCACTAAAAATAGCCACATTAAGACATTGCACTGCACCTTGCACATCCCCTCCTGTCATCCTGCCAGTGGGCCCGGGCGCTTCAAAAATCAGGTTCCAGTGTATGTACAATAAAGATACAATAAAGGTCCGTGCCGCATACCCCAAGATGGTCAGGCACTACCAGGATTATTATTATTATTATTATTATTATTATTATTATTATTATTATTATTATTATTATTATGAGCTTCATTTGTCGCTCGGCAGATTTTAAAAAGGCGGTAATCGGTGTCGTGCCTAACTCGCTCAATCATATCTGGAGTTACCGTTGCAATCCTATCCTGTAGGTCCTGCATATGACGGGTCTTTACACCACAAACATTGTTCTTGATGATGCGCATAAAAAGTCGCTTCATCCATGATAAGTTTCCCATTGCCTACCCCCCCCCCCCC
>KZ538503.1:13732-65759 GCA_000934665.2 Catajapyx aquilonaris | reverse complement strand
GTAATTAGGAATAATCATAAGAAATGGAGAAAAAAATGTAATAAGCATGTAGATTCCGAATCGAATTTTGACCCTGTTCGTGAGAAAATAAGAAAAAATAGTGAAAAAAATCCGAAGGTTGATTAAATTCAGGGAGCTTGATCTGAACAGCTGGTTATACCCACTCCCACCTCCCACCCGGAATCGCATAATTTGATGTTGAAGCAGGGTATACAGGGTGTCACAAAGAGTTGATTAAGCCTTCAACGACTAGCTATCACGACAGAAGCAACATTCGTGACAAATAAATTTATGTGTCCCTGAGTATAAGCCAACTTAAGCATCAGTTAGTTAACATTTAACTGGCCGTTAAGAGATAACGATAGTTTAAGAGTCACACCATAAATGGTACCATTCGTTAACTGGCCAATAAGCCAACTTAAGCTTCAGTTAGTTAACATTTAACTGGCCGTTAAGAGGTAACGACAGTTCAAGAGACACATCATAAATGGCACCATTAGTTAACTGGCCAATAAGCCAACTTAAGCTTCAGTTAGTTAATATTTAACTAGCCGTTAAGAGATAACGATAGTTGAAGAGTCACACCATAAATGGTACCGCTAGTTAACTGGCCAATAAGCCAACTTAAGCTTCAGTTAGTTAACATTTAACTGGCCGTTAAGAGATAACGATAGTTCAAGAGACACATCATAAATGGTACCATTAGTTAACTGGCCAATAAGCCATGAGCTTCAGTTAGTTAACATTTAACTAGCCGTTAAGAGATAACGTTAGTTTAAGAGTCACACCATAAATTGTACCGATAGTTAACTGGCCATTAAGATCAAACTGTAGTTTACATTCAATATCAACAAAGTTAAACGCCCGTTACCTCTAACTTCCCGTTAAAATGGTTGGAGAAACATGTTTCCGCGAGATTTCCACCGACTCATCAGACACCCTGTTTAAACCTGGAATCATTTGATCAAAAAGCAAAGCATTAAGTTTCCTCCTTCTCCAGGATGAATTAAGCAGACTTCGGCCTTGACCTTGTCCAGAAATCCGGTTCCGGAAGACCGGATCCCAGCTGACGCCTCGCTCGCCCGGAAAAGTAGCTAGCTGTGCAGCAAGTCTTCCGGGTTCCCGCGTTTTCCGGGGTGTTGGGCTCGCCAATTGCTTTGCCTTGAAGTTTTGGTTTTGCTTGGAAGCAAAGCTGGGGGAGTTGGGTTGGGAGGCAGAGAAAGTCCGGCACGCGAATCCGGAACTCTAGGAAGTCACCCTTAGTGGCCTGGGTCAGGGACGTCCAGGGGACTGTTTCATCTGATAAATCCAGTCAAAGTGGGCGGGGCTTAAGAGGGAGGTGGGCGGGGCTATGGAGAGTTGGGAGGGGCTTAAAGAGAGGTTTCCGTGTGAGTAAATCAGCGTCGCAATTTAGCGGCTTCCGTCTGTTTCAGTTGGCCCTCAGGGACATTTTACGAGCACATACACACCCTATATTTTGGGACATGTTAGGTATTAATACTGTACTACCTGCCCCACTGGTGCCCAGAAATCTTATTTGCTCACGCACCTTGCCAGCTCGGACATTTCAATCATTACTGTTGTGCATGCAGGTGGGAGGTGCCATAGGTATGAAAGGGGAGTACGCACCTCTCATTACACCGGAGAAATTGGCATGAACGACCGTACATCAAGTACTATCTTTATATACGATTCGACCATTCAAAAATTGAAACTTCACTGCAAAAAAAAAGTTACGAACAATCACGATCCATAGTTCTATGATACAATAAAGTTGGATAAGTACTGGGCCGACGGGTTTTTTTTCAGTAATGAGAGTCACGTTTCATGGGGGGGGGGGGGAAGGAAAAAGAAAAGTTTCCAACAAGATTATTCCCCCACAAACTCAATTCCTAACTGAAGCGATTCACTACAGGTCTTGTAATTGATCTCATTCAACCAGGGTTTTTTTCCTTCCTCTTTTATATGTGCGGTACAACCAACCCAATTTATTATTTTTGCGATGATTTTTAAAAAAAGAAGTTGCGTGGATTGAGGTGAAGGTCATCGTTTTGTGGTGGAGGGCGAGGGGGGGGGAGGGTCTGTCCCTTGAAACTTACTCGAGAATTCCCTGGGCGGAAAAAGCACCGGCCGTAAAAATTAAGGTAGTTTGTGTAAACTGGGCCTGTCACGATCGCTTTTTGTCCGGAATCGAGAGTTTTCCAGGCTCAGTCACGCTCTTCACCGGTGCTATTCCTGACCCTTACTGCCGACTAAAAATGCTGTTAACTCCACCCCTCCTATACCCCCCTTCCGAGTCTTTTCAAGGCCGTACTAGCACAAATGCTTCTTTAAAAAAGTTTTAAGAGTCGGGATAGTGTATTAAGTAGAAAGGAGTAAGGTAGCAGACCTGAAACTAAAATTAGCCTCATCATCACTACTCGTGAGGTAGATGGAACCTCTCCCGTAGGCTAACTCCCAAGCTTCACATTAATGGACCTGAAGCTCAAACTAGCCTCCTCATCGT
This sequence comes from Catajapyx aquilonaris, assembly GCA_000934665.2. Taxonomy (NCBI): domain Eukaryota; kingdom Metazoa; phylum Arthropoda; class Diplura; order Dicellurata; family Japygidae; genus Catajapyx; species Catajapyx aquilonaris. The sequence goes on along the minus strand of KZ538503.1, from coordinate 63,253 downwards.
GACTACAAATGGCCAAAAAGCATTAAAAGAGCACCACCAATGTAAAAACCATTTTTCAGGCTCTTGTGATGCTTTTTTGTTGCTAAAATCATCAAAAACAAGAGCATTAAAGATCATTAAAAATTGACATTCCATGATGCTTTGATATTGCTCTTGTTACTAAAGAGCAATAAAAACCTTGCAATAAGAGCATTATAAGAGCATCACAAGAGCATAACATTCACATAACATGAGCATTAAAGAGCATTAAAATTGAAGTTCCTTGATGCTTTGATCGTGCTTTTGTAATGCTCTTGTACTGCTTTTTTGCTAAAAAGTAACAAGAACATTACAAGAGCATTAAAAGTGGTGTTACATGGGACTCAGTAGGGATGCTCTTATACAGGGTGTTTCAATTTTTTTGTCCGAACAGTTATTGGAAAATTGCACGTAGCTGCTACTTTGTAATCAGTGACTTGCAAACGGTGATTTTTCGGAGGAACGGGGAATATTCTCTGCGAATCGTAGGCTGAAGTGGCATACCCGCTGAAAATTGAGGGTCAAGCCTGGAAAAAAGAGGGTCACACATGCCATGGGATGTGTGACACTCTTTTTCCCCCATTCCCCATTCCTCCGACAAATCACCGGTTGCAAGTCACTGCTTGCAAAGTAGCAGCTAGGCGCAATTTTCCGATAACTGTTCGCACAAAAAAGTTGAAACACCCTGTATAATGGTTTGCGATTTACAGTGTAGTAAGCGCTTCTCTTGGAGGCTAATTTGAGCTTCAGGTCTGCTAACTTACTCCTTTTCCACGATTGTACTGCCTCAAGTTTCTGCGAATCCCGATGTTATTAATATTGCAAAGCCTCGTGAGCAGGCCTTGGACTTGAGGAGGGTAGGAGATTTGATTGTCTTTCCAGCTCGAGCTTAAGATAACGGAAATCGATTAATCGCTGGTAATGGATGTTCTTGACACTTGTCGGGTGCTTGGAAGCGTGTAGGGAGTTTTGTTGGGGGAGGCGATCCGGAAGCAAGGTCGCCAAGTCGTCCGTGAAGGAAACTCGGTGACCGTATCAAAAAAAGAAGAAGAAGAAAAAAAACGAATGTCGCAGTCTGCAGGATTCGAACCTACGCGGGGAAACCCCATTGGATTTCAAGTCCAACGCCTTAACCACTCGGCCAAGACTGCATCTGGGGTGTAGGCCCGGCTGCAGCTCTGGTGAAATCCGATACTGGGGAGTAGGGGTACCTACCCCCTTCCCCTCCTGCTGGCCCGGATTGCGCCCTGCCCTGCGCCATGCCACTACTTTCATCTCATTTTGCTGCAGGTAAAGTGCGATACTTGCGTGCATTGCGTTCACTCACTTACCGGTCGAGGGAGACTGCTATCAGGCTGTAGACCGAGGCTGCCACGGCCACTCCTTGCACGTACGGTACCGTCTTGCACATCACCCAGCCCAGCATCCAAGCTACAGGAAGATAAAAAGACGGGGGGGAAAAAAGAATTAATCAGAGGTCTCAAAATGCAGCATTAAAAATAAACTTCAACAACACGTCCACAGAAAGTTCATAAAAGAAAGAAAAAATCCATTTATTTATCAATATGAATATCTAAACTTTGTTTTTTATGCCCATTTTATGCGAAGATCTTATTCCTTGTTATTATCTATCTATAATTATATAAAATGCAAAGTTTATTTGTCTGTAATTACATAATTATCTTCCTGAGACCCCTAGTACACCTTTCAATCACCTTTGTTTTTGTTTTTTTACGCGTTTGAGTTAGTCAGAAGGTGCTGGAAAAAGCAGAGGTACAGTATACTGTACCAGGGGTCTCAGGAGGTTATATCTGTTTCCCTGCACCGGTGAATGAAGTGAAAATATATACAGAAAACTGATGGTGGTATGCCACCCCCTTATAGCTCCCGTAAGGGAAATCACGGGGTAAAATATTTAAAAAATTACTCAATTATAACAGGGAACCAGTTCATCGCAATGGTATTAAAGAGCACATTAAAATTGATACGAAATTGGTATAAAATATGGGCAAACAAACAAACGAACATTGCATTTTATATCATAGAAGATAATAGCAGGGAACCAGTTCTTCGCACGGGTATTAACACATAAAATTGGTACAAAATGGGTATATGAAAATCCATGTTTGTCCATTTTATACCCATTTCGTACCCATTTCATGCCCTTGAGACGAACTATAGTTTTCTGCTACTATATATAGTGGCTAAAAAGATATTCCTCTCTATAGGCCTCAGATCTTTAAATTGATGATAATTATGAGAAGTGGCGGCCATTAGATTGGGCTGATCAGGAGTGTTTATTTCTATTAGGTAAAAAAACGGTGCTTCAGCTACATCACTTGGGTTTTCCTCGCCTTTGTAAGTGTAAAGAAGGAAGGCGGGTTTAATTAAGAGAGAGGTGAGATCATGAATTCTTAACGAGTCGTCGATGGGGAGGTGGGGCTGGCTTGATTGAGCGGATTCAGCACCATCTTGCCTACTGCCTAATTAATGGGGGGAGCTTTGGAATAAAAAGGAAGTTGTCGCCACAATCAGATCATCTACTGGAGGAATCTTTTCTGGGGCGCAAAAAAAAAATACGGAGTGGTGTTGGGACGTGAAGGGACTTCTTCATTAATCGAGTCCTCACCTGTATTATCAAGGGATACAGGTACTCCCAATGTAAGCACAATATCACATAATATTTTTTTAAATTGCATTCATTTGGGTGCATACATCATGGATGTTGTTTCAATGCAAATTAATTAAAAATATGTAATCACTTGGCAACACTGCCCTGGCCCCCCGACTGTGGACATACGTAGTACCTTACGTGTCACATAGTTGGCGCTCTGCACACTACTGGTGATTTGCCGCGGACAAACAGAGGCCCATGCATAATTTATACATTGATTAAAACTGAACGTCGTGCTCTAAATTAATCCTGACATTTTAATGAACAGTGTCATATATTTTGTTCATTATCCTGATTTTTCGCTTGTGAAGTCAGTACCCGAGTTCAAGTGGCTGAAAATACATCAGATTAGTAAGTACAAGACATGCTCCACCCAACCGGTTCAAGATGTCATTTCCGGACTATTTGGGATCCGGACCATCCAATCTCTCTGAGGTCATTTGAGTAACTATGTCAACCCTTTTTCTTCACCACTTTTTTTTCTCTCTCTCTCTCTTTTTCGGAAAGAGTTCTCGACCACGTCCACTTTCGCTACCGACCCGATCTGAAAGGCTATTTGGCCGCTGGAAATGACCTGCCTGCACTTTACCCCCAACTTTTACCCCTCCCTCACTTTGATGCCCTTCTCCCCCCTCTGCCATACACCCCCTCACCCCCCACCCAGCTCTCAAACAAAGTTTCCTGCCAGTAACGGCATTCGCTTTGATCCTCGTGATGAAGTGTCCCCCCCAGTAATCCTTGGAGACGACCTATTAATATCGGATTAATATGATCGTAACCGAGTAAAGGCTGAACGACCTAGTGTCCTACATTTCCTACACTGTGTGCAATATATTGTCAAAAAAAATTGGGTTTCATAAATCTGGTTACAGGCCCTATTGTTGCGTGTGGCAATGACATACATTAGGGACGAAATATTAGGATGCAGGCACTTCAAAATTGTTACTTGCACTCCAAAGTGAGCCATGGAGTGCAAGGTTTGTACTCCATTTGGTACTGCTTTTTAACATTGCTCAATCCAATAATTAAAAATTAAGCACTCCAAGTAAGTAATTTGCACTCCAGACTTTCATTTGGAATGCAAACTCTGCACGCGGACAAAATATTTGAGATTCGACCCCTGATAGGCAACATTCTTCTAAGAGTATATTTCAACAGCTGTTATATTGAACTATTGTTTTGTCAAAAGCTGTTGTTGAAATGTTATTTGAAACATCTGCAATTGAAATATTGTTTTCATCAGATGTTACTGAAATATCAGTTTCAAAGTCATTATTTTATCAAAATATTATTTTCAACTGCTGTTATTGAAATATTATTTCAAGCATCAGTTATCGTGATATTATTTTCAACTGCTGTTATTGAAATATTATTTCAAGCATCAGTTATCGAAATATTATTTTCAACAGCTGTTATTGAAATATTATTTCAAGCAGCAGTTATCGAAATATTATTTTCAGCAGCTGTTATTATTGTAATATTGTTTTCAATATCAGTTATCAAAATATTATTTTCAACGGCTGTTATTGGAAATCTTAGAAGGCGAGTGCCCTGAAGCCCAACTCTTACACAAACACTGGCTGAAATATGTGCGGTTTTTCTAAACAAGATGGCCTTTTCCCTTTGTTATCCCACGTTTTTTTTGTGTGCAAAGGAACAGTTCGTGTACTTTGTCGGAAGAGGCGATGTCGAATCCATTTTTTAAAAATCTCTCCTGGAAATATCTTCTCTGGAGCTCCCCGGAAGTATTTGTCCCCCATTATTCCTCTCCATTTTTTTCCCCGGTTCGAGACTTTCTGGGGGCGCCCCGGAGTAACTTTCTCCTAGAGAGATGGTTGGCAAGTGCACAAGATGAAGGGAGGGGTCCCATCCACAAAAAACACGTGCTATCGACCCAGACACAGAGAGAAAAAAGAGAGGAACTCCTTGCTCTCCTGGCGAGATTGGAAAACAAATATTTGGCACCGCGGACACACAGACGGCTAAAAAGAGGGGGGGGGGGAGTTTGAAGGATGTTGACCTCCTCCCTCAGGACACCCTGTCTCCTTCTGTCCCCTTTGGCGACATCGTGCTTTCCTCAGCACTACCAGTCCAGATTAATTCCGAATGTTTGCTTCCGGACTGAGGAACAGTTTTGGAAGCAAACAGACACACGGAAAATATCGCTTTCCCGGCCCCTAGGCGACTGTCAATAGTCCTAGAAACTGGGCCAACACTCGCAAGATTTTTGTCAAAAAATAAATAAAATCCGACCAGGCATAATGAGAGGTTTGGTGGAAAAAGTGACAACCCACATTTTTGTCATTTTTTTTATACCTTTAACACCTTTCAGCTACCATACTACTGTACACGTGTTGACAAATCGGCTATAGGTAGTAGTTACCATAGGTTTCACTTTCACCGTTCAACAGTTATTAGCGGTCAGAGAGCGGTCAATAGAGGCGAAACAGGCGCTGGTGGGCTTTGTCCGCTCGGCGACTCATCACCAACGTGCATGTAGTACTACTTTCCCTTTTAGAGCAGCAGTAGTGTACAGAGGGACAGCCTATACGCCAACTGGTAGTAGCATATCGTACTACTTGTCATTAGTGCAAACTTCAATTAGCTCTCTCCTGAAATATTACACTTTTGTGGGTTATCACGTTTTTTCCATCGCACCCCTCAATTATCCGATGCATTCATTGGATGAAGCCAACATACGCCCCCCCCCCCCCAAATAGTTGTGTAGAGGGCCGAAGTTGTGCTCTGCTTTTATCTCAAGGGCGTGACAAATGAAGAGAGTCTGGGAGGTATAATTTATGCAGTGCAAGAGTGCTAATTGTCGTGCAGATAGTAGTAGGGAGGAGGGGCCTGGGAATTCGAGGACTTTAAAAAAAAGGGGGGGACGGAAAAAAAGGCTTGGTTGGGAGGGGGGGACACGTCATCTGAAGGCTGTTTGGGAGAGGGAGAGAGAGAAGCTCATGTCTGCAGATAATCTCGTCATTCCTCAGTCGTCCTCCTCTCAAATTAGCGCCCTTTATGACTTCTTGCCTGCTCTTCCTACACATTTCCAGCCGCTTTCCGGCGCGATTAATCCGGACATTCCGGACAGGCCCCGACTTCTCAGCCATCCGGGGGAAGGGGGAAGGCTTCCAGGCTCAACTTGCGACTCTATTTTTTTGCGCTAGGAGTGGGTAAAAAGTGCTTTTGTTGCATAATTTTGTTGCGATGAAAATGCGCAAGGCTGGAGAATATTTTAAAGCCATGTATACTCAAAGAATTGGCTAACTTGGGACAATTCAATTGTACGATTGGAACAAATTGCGAGAGAGAGAGAGAGCCAATCAAATAAACTGAATTTCCCGCCTGATATGAGTGTGGAAATGGGCCAATCAGACCCTAGATCTGTTTCATTTCCTCATTTGTGACCCAGGCACGTAGTGTTGATTGTACCGTACATATCCCCCACCAAAATTTTGTTGCTTAATCTGACTATACAGTATGATGTTGCCTCTGTACGAACATGTAAATTAGACAGAATTTTTCAAAGATTTCTTGTTGCAGTTTATATAGAGAAAAGGGGGTGCTTTTCATACCCTCCCCCCCCCTCCCCCAGAATTGCGTTTTGCAGCTGGTTTGGTCCAGAGGGAATCATCCGGAGCTCGTAGTAAATGTAGTGGAAGATGAATCCGCGCAACGTGATTTTCCTTATCAAGGCGTTTTCTCCACACTGAACAACGTCATGGCCAACGTTTTATTGCCGAAGCGAGGTCCCCACCGATTACACGCCGACATGCATAACGTGCGCTTCATTACCCCCCCCCCCCACCCTCTTGCACGTTATTATTATTGCTATTATTATTATGTGATGGGGCATCCTTATTCTCCGCACTGCCAAATCCCATTCAAAAGGGACCCCCTCGGACTCAGGCCAATCCGATTATTTAGTCGAGTGAGGCTGCTGTGGTCTGACATTCACCTTGTGACAATATTCAACCCTATAGGGGTTAAACCCCCCTTCAACCTGTTGGGAACAATCCATACTAAATTCATTTCGACACTGATTAATTTTTGGATCCCACGTCGCTCTATGGCCTGATGGGATTTAAGTTTTTAATAACTAAGTCCAACAAGGTACAGGCAGGGATTGGTACAGGCGATAATTAAGTGCGAACACTGCACAAAATATGCACACAAAAAATGCAGCACCTCAAACAAGAACTGTTATATTTATTTACTGGAATCAGTCACTCCTACTTATCCCCGAGATTAATTACTTCTGGCATCATTCGATGCCTGATAGGATTTAAATTTTTAATAACAGAGCTCAATAAGGTGCGGACCTGCATTAATTAAGTACGAACACTGCATTAAAAAGGCAAAAAAATAATTAAATGCAGCACCTCAAACAAGAAAATTGCTACTTATCACTGGAATCAATCACTGCTACTTTTTAACTAAATTAATGAAATTTAATTTAATTAAGTTGAGTTAATTTTGTAATATTTTACAGCGACTGTTACTGCTACTCAAAGTAGCTGTTGTTGTTCAATACTACAGTAAAAATAATAATTACAAAAAGTTTAAATACAGCACCTCACACAGGAAACTGCTACCTGTCACTGGAATCAATCACTGCTAATTTGAGTAGCAGTAGCAGTCGCCGTTACTTCAATATTACCAAGCTCTTGATATTACAAAACTGAATTACAAAAAAATTAAATACAGTAAGTTACCTCACACAAGAACCGCTACTTATCACTGGAATCAATCACTGCTACTTATATCTGGGGATTATACTTTTATTTATCATTGGAGTTAGTCACTGCTGCTTATCACTGGAATGAATCACTGCTACTTTGAGTAGCAGTCGCTGTTACTTCGATATTATCGTTTCTCCCACACCCATATTGTTGAGGAGGCCAAGGTCCTCGGATGAAATTTATTTGGTTGAAATTAATGCTCTGTTGTTTAGTGAAGGGCAAGGGATGGCCTTAGCACACCGGAAGGCCGAGGAAATTAATCAGTTTTGGAGAAGGTGGGAGGGGAGGGTACCAGGAATGTAAGAAATTGACAGTCGGATCACGATCCTTTTTCAGGGAGACTGGTTTATTACGGGGCTTCGAACATTTCTCGGGCGTTTCCGGAACTTCATTTCAATCAGCCTTGAACTTGGTCCTCGGCCTTGCTGCCAGGTAATATTTGTACGGAGAAAGGAAGAACTACATCGCCGGATTTTCTTTTATTTTCTTCAAGGCGAAAAAAAAATAGGATGTCGGTCAGGAATTTTTTGGTCGACCTTCGACGAAGCTTGGTTCTCTCTCTCTCTCTTTCAATCCTTCATCTCAGACTTCTTCGTGTCTGCTTCTTCAACTTCTTGGGTTCCGGGTTTGGTGTGGCCTTGGCCCACTCCGGATCTTGGCCCAATTTGCCATTCCTTCTCGCCGAGACCCCCACTCGCCACTCTTCCGCTATTCAAATTTTCTCCTTCAAAGAACCTCAACCCAAGAATCCACGAGGTGAACTTCCTTACTCTCAGGAATCTAGATCTCTTTTTTTTTTAAAAAAAAAAAAACTTCCTTCTATTTTTTTTTTGGCGACGAGAAGGTGCGGTTCATGAAGAATCATGGGAGCACTTTTGGAGTTAAGTCCGGCCAAGAAGGAGTAGGAGGTGGGTCTGTGAATTTTAAATGCCGATTATATGAAGGGTGGGAAGGAGGAGGAACCATATATCGAGGTGCCTTCCATGTTGTCACAGGGGTTTACAAGGATATTCCGGCCAGGGTCAAGTGCGGTCTGCGTTCAAATTAGGAGCCCAAAAATAGCAGTGACATTGACCGGAATTCACGAACAAAAGATGCACTCAAGCGAGCGATTTTTTTAAAAGCAAATAATAATCTTGCTACACACATTTACAGTGTATGATACGTCCTGGTCCACACAGTGTATTGTCAACTCCACAATATTCCTGTACTACTACAGCAAGAGCGAAATACTTATGGCATTTTATTGTACTAGACACTAGAGTGAACCTCTTGCCAGCTTTTGGCTAAGATTTTAACGATGTGCTATTTTCCTCCCATAGATGGCGCATCCTCCCTCTCTGCCCACTACTGCCACTTGACGGTCGTGCGGGGGAAATTGGTACTACATGAACATGAGATGATGACTCACCCCGGACAACTAGAGTCACAGGCAAGCCAATATATGATTAGGAATTTAGTTCTGGCTTTTATGGCCTATATCGAGTCGATTTGGTAAATGGCCCGTCTCTTTTCTCTCTCTAGACCTACACGGGCCATTCCGAGCAGCGTAGGCCTACATATTTCGTCGTTTAAGAAGTTAGGTAGTGGAGGCCCGACCCTTCTACTTTTTTTCCCGGGCTATTAGAAGAGCGCAATATCATAGGTCATGCCTCTTACTCAGCGACCAAACTGCGAGGGAGATGTAGTTGCAGGTACCCCAGTTTCTCTCTAGACTCGGCCAAAGATTTTTTGGGGAGGGAAAGAGAGATCAACCGGAATGGAACCAAAGCCCACTTGGTAGATTTCACCGGATTTTCCCTCCCTTCCTTCTTCCCCTCCCCACCGCCGTTTTGTGCCAGAGGAGAAGTCATCCAAAGAGACGTCGTACACTTTTCTACTGAAAAGGGGAGGGGGGGGGGGAGGTCGAAAGAAAACTTTTGGAGGAAAAAAAAATTTCCTGCTGGTTGACTAGTGAAGCTCGTTAGACTTTTCTTCTTCCCACTCAACCAGCTACAGGATATACCAAAAGGTATTACGCATTTTATAGTCGAAATATTTTGAGGATTTTGGCTCTCAGTACACTTGTGATTCGAAGATGGAATTATTTTTTTCCAAGTTGTCAACTTTGAAAAAACTTTGGAATACTATTTTCCAGTACTCTCTTCAAATTATTGTTTATTTTAAATGAATTTTTAATAATAAGGGCTGGCCCTCATTAATTATTATTTTGAATTGTAGTTGCTTACTCTTATGCCGTTTGAAAATTAACAAGTTGAGCAATTTAAGGCGACGTTGCTAATTATTTAGAGAAGCATTTAGATGACCCAATAATTGCATTTAGGTGACGTAATGCCAACAATACATTTCACAAGAAATTCACATGACATTTGAGCATTAAAATTGGATAATTATCGCCACATGATTGTTGTATATAGCCCTAGGAATTATCCAATTTCGAGAAACATATAATAAGTAAGGATTTTGTCAGCTAAAGAGCGAATAGAAGCTAATTCATCACTTCGATTCGCTCTTTTTTCCGACTCGTGGCACCACCAGTACGACACCAATATTATATAGTCTACAGACACTTTCTCAGACATAACGTGCCCTTAGTTGTTCAGGATCCGCCAGTAAATTAGCATCTTCCTGATAGCCTGGAGGTATGAACCGCTGTTTCTTATCTAAATTATATCAAGCAATCATCCAGATTAAGATGGCATCAGATATTAGCAAGATGTTTCGCAACACCCTGTACTTTCTTTTTTTATATTAAAAAAGGGGGTCAACACGCAATATTGGGCTATTGAGTTTGCTGAAGATGAAAGGAGCCAGACCGCACCTGGCACATGGTAACCTCTCCAGCTAATCATGATCGATACCTCTCTTTGTGTGTAGGTAGGCGATGATTAGTTTCAGCTATTGTCACATTACAGATGAGGAAACTGGAGCACACAATATATCAATATCCTCCGTCAATTTTCCGTCTATATACTCTATTCGAAAAGTGTGGGTCAAGAGAAGTGTTCCAAATCTTTCAGGATAGAAAGTGGAGCATTAGTTGAGAGATGGACTTTTTTTTATAGACCATACGCCCCTCAATTTGGAACGCTTTACCTCTGAATGATTGATGCGTGTCAATCGTAGGAAGCGTAATCAAAGCTGGGAGATGTCAGGGAACGAGCTCTTTATGGGGGTCTGCTTAACCCATTTCGAAAGTGGACGACATTTCGGGCAGTCCGTGGCCGACATGGCACCCTACGTAGTGCTGGACATTAATAGTGTCTTACTGGTGGCGCCACGAGCCGTTGGCAGCTAAAGAGCGAATAGAAGCTAATTCATCACTTCGATTCGCTCTTTTTTCCGACTCGTGGCACCACCAGTACGACACCAAAATTATATAGTCTACAGACACTTTCTCAGACATAATGTGCCCTTAGTTGTTCAGGATCCTCCAGTAAATTAGCATCTTCCTGATAGCCTGGAGGTATGAACCGCTGTTTCTTATCTAAACAAAATACATTGCAATATTTAGTTATCTCGCTAATTTACACACAAACTTCTGCAAATCCTCTAGTGCTAGTTTCAGTTCGCAATTTTTCTCACTATTTTGCTTAAAATTAAGGAACTCCAATGGGTAGCTAATATGGCTGTATCTTTTCATAATTATTGGTTAAAACAGTTCGTTTTTTTGTGTTCCTCGTCACTATCTGTCCATAGCCAGAATTTATTCTGAGATATCCTAATAGCCAGTAGACCATTCTACCTCTTACTTATAGGACTATACGTATTCGTGGTGGCCCACCCAGGGCCCAATATTCCTCAGCCACTGCGCAAAATACCCTCCTTGAACGAGGCCCCCAACACTGACAATAGTCCAGCATCACGCTCCAGGGAACCTGACTGGATGAAGAGCCTGGGTCTCTAAACTCATTCCTGAATAGAGAAGCCAGTGGCAGAAGGCAATTTGGACCCTTTCGCCCCCTGGTCCAGCCTCCTCTTTGCGAATAAGACGACCATGAGAAAAACTGCGCTTCTCCTCCCCGAAAAAAAAAGTGGGCGACCTTTTCGCTCACCCAAAAAAAAAGTCGCTTAACTTCAATTACAGGGGCTGGATAACAATACGTCCGGTCAACGCTTCAGCCCATCGAATCCCCAAAATAAAGCCCGGATTTGTACAGTACCTGCAATACGGATTTTGTTGCAGATGTCATCTGAAACTGCACTTTTGCGAAAGAGAAAATCGGAAGCTATTAAACGCAGCTGCATTTTCCTCCTCGTATACATGCAGATTTTTTGGGGGGTGGGGAGGGCGATGTTATTTTTCTGGACCAGTTGCAAACTAAGCCTCGATTCCTATTCGGAACTCGGTTCTATCGCTTGGACTCTGGAAAATGGCGGTACTATCTACAGGAGTTGGACCCAACCAATGTATAAAATCGGCATTATTTTTAACGTAGTTTGAAATTCTGCATTTTAATCGCATCAATGTTATAAGACCGTGGATTCTATTAAAGGCAGAATCATCCGCCAGGATCGCCACGCAGTTGAGCACTACAGCAGCGCCGAAGCGGTAACCCCTACAGCTGATAAGGGCACGAATGAAGGTGTCCATAATTCTGGGGTAGGAGTGTCAGTGGGCTGATTTGATATATGTCACATTCGATGTCCAGCAATTCCACAAGGTCAGAGGTTGCCATATATTTTTCAAAATACATTCCTCTCCTCTATCCTACCCGAGAATGGCACCATAAATCCGGGCGTTTTGTGGGTGTTGATCCGGCAATATTCACCCACCGATTAATCATACGAGACAAGTGTTTTTTGCGGATAGGACGCAATGGGGGCGGCTAAATCAAGCCGTGTCCGGAGGAGAGGGGCACAAGCCAGTTGGGGCTCATTTGATTCCATTAGGGACTGGCCCAGGTGATTACCTCCGGAGCTCATCATCCGGAATTATCTGGCCAGCAAAATACAGCAATTTTTTTAAAAAAAGGCCCACAAGATAAGGCGGGATTGTGCCACCACAAGTCGGAGGGGATCAAATTGCACAAATTTTTTGGGACCGAATGAAGTGGTGTGTGTACCGTGGGAGGATTGAGTTGCGAAAAGCTGGTGAGAGGTGAGGTTTTCCGCTTATCTTCAGTCTGCAGGCCTGTTTGGATACCCCCACCGAACATAGGGCTTCTATTCTGACCTTCGCCGATCCGATTTATATGCATCTCCACGCCATGTTTGGTTATCGATACACACAAAAAAACGCCAAAAATCGCGTCTAAATACTCTAAATTTGAGAGTTTAAAAATCATCTTTTTTGGGTAGGTTATGAAGCCTATGCCGCATAAATATGTGTGCATTATTGTAGCTTCTGATGGGTCGATACATGGCGGGTACAGATTGAATATATCCGGATTTAAGGGCGTGGTTCTATGCAGGAGGTTGGAAAAGAGTGAATTGAGTTGAGGTTCCCCACTGGCAGCTAAAGATTGCCTCTTTCTCGCCCAGGTTCTTTTTCTGGCTCCCTCCAGAAATGATGGCGCCACAGGGGAAAGCACCCCCCTCCCTCCCAAAAAAAACTTGCCACCATAAGGAAGAAAAGGGAAAAGAGGAAATGGCAATTAATTAAACTCCCTTCCGCCTAGCTTCACTTGCGCAAAAAAAAATGTACTTGCAAAAGGATCCTCAAGGGAGAATTTTTTTTCCTTTCATGTATAAGGCTGGCTAAATTAATGGAAAAGTGCTGCAGGGCATTTGATTGTAATTCCGATCGTTTTGGGAAAGAAAAAAGAACTTGTGTTCACTTCTTTTTTTTTGCAGATAATTGGGCGGGTGTCAACTTCAGTCGCTTTTTTGTAGGTTCGTTGCACTGACATCATTTCTCGAGTAGCTTCAGGTTATTTACCAGCAAGTTATGTAAGCTTTAAGTGGACCTAACTAATATTCCGACAAAATTTGTGCGAGTCTGTCATTTTTGACAGGAAAAAAAGAGGTTTAGTCAGCTTAATGAGCAGCTGGTGGTGGTGGTGGACAACTCCTGGCTCTGAAGAGCCTTTAACGACACTGCGGATAAAGCTTTGTACACTCCCCCCTCCCCTCCACCCCCTCAATGCAGTTAACTAGGAAAAGTATCGAGTGAGGACTTGGAAGACTCCTAGAAGTGCTTTAGGAAAAGGCTTTTGCAGTTGTTTCCTAGCAGCTGTGCAACCGACATGGAGGAGGAGGAGGACTTTGCTCTTTTTTTTTTAACTCTCCAACGAGTTACTCCACCAGGAAAAAAGTGGGTCTTTATCAGTGGCACAGGAATGGTCGACTAATGAGTCGAGGGCCAAAGCAAGTTTTTGGGTCGTCAGTGGATNGGGGGGGGGCGAATAAGGGCGGAACTTTGCCTACTTCGGCGGAATGAAATCGTACGAGTCCCTTCGAGCATTTTGCGCCCCCCTTTTTCCTTTTGCAAAAACCTCCGACACGACTTTGGAGCTCTTCTCCTTTTTAGAAGCTGCCATCTCAAGGCCTGCTTTACGAGGAGCTTGGGCTTGCATGCTTGCACCTTTCAAAAACAAAAACAAAATATTTTAAAAAAAATGCAGGGTGAACCAACAGGGCTTTAATGAAGTGTTTGTTTGTCTATTCCCTATAAGAAGCGAAAGAATTTTTGGTAGGCCTAATTCTTGAAGTAATAGAAAGAAACTGACTGATGACAAAAAGCACGTGCATAGCCTATCTATATAACTAATATTAATTAAGCATTGTTTAATCACTGACCAACTTAATTGTGATTGGTGTAGATTTTGTGTATTTATTAACTTATTTTGTTGATTCATTATTTATCTCTATATTTATTTTATTCGTCATATTTATTTATTCATCATATTAATTTATTTGGCTTATTTATCTATTCATTTATTTGGTTTATGTATTTTTCATTTTATTCATATTAATTATTTTAATTCGTTTATTTATTCATTTAAGATGCATAAATACGTACATGCATTGAGTGCAATTTTTATATGAATGTTGATTTAAAACGCACATAAATTATGTGAATTTTAAAATGCACTCAATGCATATCACTTAGGCCCACTTGTATTTATGCATTTAAATGAATAAAAAAGAAAATGTGATTCACCTGTCAGAGTTTTAAGTAGGCGGGTGAAAAAAATGATGCACTCCCAAGTTTTCAGCGTTGTTTATTGGACCAAAGAGGGCTTCTCTAGTGTACTAACTTTATGAAGCTTTGGTCCGACGAATAATTACGTTATTAAGAGGCCCTCTTTATTTTCCGGGCCGCTTGTTTTTAACAAGTGCGGCTCCATCCTTATCTACTGGCGGCGACTCTATGATTTCGCATTATTAGATTCATTTTTCCTCGCCAGCTCTTGGCATGTGCTTTTTGTCTTCTCGATGTGACACTTCTGGATGTTGATTCTAAAATAGAGCACTAGGCGAAGAGAGTAATGCCCAAGAGTGACGGAGAGAAAGAAAAAAAACACATAGGGAGTAGGTTGGTTTGAAAAAGAAAAAATAGGGGGGTAAAAAAAGGCGCACGAAATGGTACGGAATTTAGTGGCGCGGTGAATTAATTGCCTCCGTCTGCCGTGGCCAGTCATCAATCTTGAAGTAATGCAGAGTATCAGTTAACTGCGCGGGTAATTGCAGACTGGGACTTAGTCAGGGTTTTCAATCCATAGCAAGCGGGGAACGGCATACAAAGCACGCTAAATTGCTGTACATACTCCATTTGCTGGGTAAAGTACGCAAGGTCACCTACTTTTTTTTGTCGGTTGAAGGGAAGCCCAGCAATGTGGGTCACATCATGATACGAGTACTTATATGGTTACTACAGGGTGATGTCAATTTCTGATGCTGATTTGGCATAATATATGAGGGTTAGGTAGAAAGTCACAGGCCTGAGATATTGATGTATAGTGCAGGTGCCTTTAAAATTGAAATTAAATAATTAAAATATTTTATTAATAATATTTCGTCAACTACACTGTAAAACGCAAGACATTAAAATGGCATTACTACTGAGTCTCCTGTGGATAATCAAATTTTAATGCTCTTGTGATGCTTTTAGCAACAAAAAAGAGCATCACACGAGCATTACAAATTGATGCTCCATGGGCGACTCGGCTCTTTTAATGATTTGCGGTTGACAGCGTAGATATTGCGTATTTCAAAAAGGTGCGTAGAAAGCATTTGAACAGTCTGCAACACAACAAGGAAAGCCCAAAGACTGCTGAGTAACACGGCGCCATCTCTACTCCTGTTTATCAACCTGCACAATACGGTGCTGCCATCTTCATCAATCACTCCCTTGTCCTTCCCTCAATGTGTAACGAATTCGATGCAGTTTTTAGTCGAGTTGACAAACCGCTGCTGGGGGGGGGGNGGGGGGGGGGGGAAGCGGAATATTTATGAAGTTTCCACACGAGTGATTGGAAGTCCTAAAGTGTGCCACAGTAGGGGGAAGTGAAACGTTTGGAAATCTTTTATTTGTGGGAACTTTCTCTCTGGGCTGTGTGGTTGAGAGGACGTGAGACCATTGCCAAGTGTACAAGGAGGAGAGATCTTGAGGAGCAGCATCTGGGAGGAGGATGCTTCTTTTTTGGGGGGAGGGGAAGGGAAAAAGGGGGGTCTATCCCGGATTTTCCTCCCGGAGTTGTCTCCAGGAATCATTGCGACAGGGACAGATAGAAAGAAAAATAGAAGGGGCGGAGTAGGGGGCGAGGAGCAGAAGGCAAAACCTCGTTTGATATTCATCCTCGGCTGGCACTTGGGCTTGTCCTCCTGACTGAGCTGTTTACCAAGAGCCAATTGGCATTCATGTCTGTTTTTATGTCTCTGTTGCGGATATCAACCCAAAGAGTCCGTCATCCGGTCTGGGACACGAAGAGAGAAAAAAAAGTCACCCGCCATTTGTGTCTGAAGAAATGAAAAACAAAAATGGAGTCTGTTGGACAGTGTCATTGTTCGGGAGTAAAAGGTCGAAATCTGTCGAGGTTTAACATTGGTAGTGCATGCCGGCCAAAATATGTTTAGGACAAAGGTTATAATTATCATGTAGGCTGGTATATATAGGGGGAATGAAGAAAAGTTGGCTCTGCTGTGCAAGGGAAAGAGACCGAGGCCCTAAGTCCACATCGTATATAATTAATTATCAAGTCCCTCGTCCCGGGGGTCAAGTTGGGGTAGATAGGGTTGGAAGGAGGACACGGGGACATGGCCCGATGTAGAGGAGGGAACCATGAGGTGGACAGGAAGATGGTAAGGGAGAACCGGTATAATTATACCCTCAACCTTGATTATTTTGTAAACATGTGACTCAATGCATCATTTACATTTTAATATTCCTGATCAGTCTAAAAGTGTATCAGTTAATTACTATCCAATTATAACCACCAGGAGAAAACTAATCAACAGCAGCACATGCTGTATATGGGGAGTCCCAAAAATAAAACCGGATATTGAAAACAAGTAGGCGAAGGTCTCGCGACGTAATGGCGACAAAACCAGGCAGGAATCGCAAAATGTCGTGATGACGCGAGTTGATATCACCGGGTGTTAAATTGCGCTTTAGTAACGAATTCGTTGACGATAACGTGTGGTCATTAATGCAGTTAATTATTGACTGCATGAAACTCTGGCCATGCATGGATTGCGGGTAAAAAGCTATGTGAGGGTGGGTGGGGGAAAAGCTAATTAGTAGTGTCGCTAAGGTCAATGGAGAGAAATTCTATGGACTAGTGTGATGAAGAGGATTTTTGGCAATTCAAATTTAGCAGCTATCACTAAATTTAGCAGGGGCTTCTAAGGACAAAGGTGCAGCTTCACTCTTGTTCTGCTGGGATGAGGATCCTTCTTAGCCTGATTAGTTGTTGGAGGTGGAGGGTTTGGAACCCCCCCGAAATTTTCCAGCTAAGAGAGGGATTGGCGAGCGTTTGGTAAATACCGCCTCGAAAGCCTCGTGAGCCGATATTTCTGGAGGCCCGCTTTTCCAATAACTTATCTGCAAACTAGCGAGGAAAACAAAGCCAGCCCCAATCTTATTACACACACTTAATCCGACGGTGCTTATAACTACTCTTGTTGTCAGGCGGGTTATCGACTGGATTTGTGCTTTGGCGTAATTACACACAGTTTATCTGGGTGTATTTATTTCAACCGGTTGTAAAGAGCCCTTAGCCGTGACCTAGTCCATTTTTCTCTATAGGGCCGGTTGATAGCTGGCTTTTTATCCCTTCCAACCCTGCACTGTTCTGACCTGGAGACCATTTGATAAAGATGATCCATCGAGTTGGGAGGATTCAGCTCAGATTGAAAAATGCCCCACTTCCTTCTCCTCCCCAGCAGAATCCAAGGAGTAGCTTTTTTTCCCCTATGATATAATACCACGCCCCCAATTCATCCACATCACTCTCGAGGAAAGAAGACCCCCCTTTTCAAGGTTCAAGATTCCATCCGTGCCGACCATGAGTGCCAATGTCGATATTCGACCTCCAACCCGGCCCCCCAAAAATGTGTGCCGCTCAATGCCAGTCGTCGGAGTTTTGCAATTGAAACCAGTGCGAAC
This sequence comes from Catajapyx aquilonaris, assembly GCA_000934665.2. Classification (NCBI taxonomy): domain Eukaryota; kingdom Metazoa; phylum Arthropoda; class Diplura; order Dicellurata; family Japygidae; genus Catajapyx; species Catajapyx aquilonaris. Next base: position 45,267 of record KZ538503.1, on the reverse strand, counting down.
CGCCTTTCCTATTTTATTCAAGGTTTTCAAGAGAAGTACTGACATGCAGGTGTTGAACGAGACATGCGCTTTGCCCACACCTGGTTGGCTTCATACATATTTTAACATATTTTTTATTATTTGTAGACGATTCTTTGCCCTCAAGTTTGCCTCCAAATGTCCATACGATAATAGATGGCGCATCCTCCCTCTCTGTACACTCCTGCCACTGAGGGTCATGCGGGAGAAAGTGGTACTATCAGCTCGGACAAACAAACGGACAGATTATTTTCTCAGCGTTGATTAATGCTGATTACGTGTTCGTGGCTGGAGTGATCCCGTGTGTAAATACTCAGTCGCCAATTTTTTTAATAAAAAAAACGACGGATCCGGGATCCCTTCTAACATGCCAAGAAATGGCAAAGAAAGTTGTGCAGAGTTGGCTGAGATTTGTGCCTTAGTCCCCGGATGAAGGTAAGAGAAAAGGGGGAGGGTGGTGGAGGGGGACAGAGGGTGAAGGGGGAGGCGCATTAGCAATAATGGCGCATCTCTGCTGCAGCAGGCGAGTAAAATCCCGGGGCTCCATCGTAGTTCAGGTGCTGAGGAATGTAAAAGTTGCGCAATCTGAATATAGGGAAGCGACGCCAGGTTGCAGCTGGGACTCATCTGCTGGGGAAGAGACAGGTTTTCTGCCAAAAGGAGAGAGCATACACACACACACTGGAAAAAAAAAGTGTGCGGAGAGAGCTCAAAGCTTGCCCAGCAGGACATCTAATATTGATGCAGGGTCCAGAGTGCTGTTGCTACAACACAGGGCTGGCTGGATGGGGGTTGGGACAAATATTGCTGGTAATGGACATGGCGACAAGGACACATGACCAGGGAGGATGCTCGATACTCTGCATTGTTGGGAGCAATTACAGCTTTTTTATTTTCTTGACGACATAATGATTGCGCGACTCCGTAACAGAAAAATGCGATTTGACAAATTACTGCGGTCGGAATTGAATTTTTTAAAAAATAACCGGTTTCAGTGGCAGGATTATGAATGTAGATTTATTTTCCATCCGGACAGTAATCAATTTCGGAATGAGGTTCAAGTTTACTTAGGGATGAAATTGATGGAATCCATTGATGGATGTGGGGTGGAGGGGGGGGCAAAAAGCAGGATTAAATCCTCTGCTCTGGCGCAATGATCTTGTGACCTGAATGCAAAATGCGGAATTCGCGCGATGCACGTGCGCTGATTGCATCAGGGCAATATCGCGAACACACCCCAGCCACTCCCCCACTTCATCTCCAAAATTTTGACCTTATGGTAAAATGGCCCGCCAGAGTGGTTGACGCGCGCGTGGCCAGAAATGATAACACGAGAGAGCCGTTACCAACTTTTTTTTCGTCTTTTTTTAGTGGCCGAGGGAGTGTAATAGCTGAAGTTTTATAAAGAACGCAAAAGAGTGAGTATCCAGAAGGTGCTGGAAGTCCCAAGAATTGCGGAGGCCATATTTTTATATTATATTAAGTCATCTCTGAATGTCAGCAATGGCCGTGCGACTGACCTGAGCCTCTTTTTTGGGTTCAAAAAATATGCATAATAATATTGCGAATAAAATATTGCGTGGTAATAGCACGTCTAGTTCTGAAGGCATGAGGTAATAATAATACTGTAGAAGAATTTTTTTATAATATTTATTATTACTTACATTTTAATTAAACTACAACTGTTATTATAGGTCTTACGGTATGTAAGTTATTTAATTTTTCTTAATATTTATCATTTCATTTTTATTTGCTTTATTTTTATTTTCATGTGCTTATTTTAGACTACTTTATTTTATTTATGCTGTCATTTTCTTTTGCTTTAGAGTTTAGATTTTATTAGTATTTAATTCATTTAGATCAACGACGATCATTCAGGCAATTTATGTATTTTTATTATGGGGCGGCATATTTAGACAAACACCAGGGTTATCCTTATACGCTCGGTACACTAGAATCCGAAATAAAACATCAAGAACATCGTCCATAATAATTGCAAAATATTTGAATAGTATAATAGTAATAATAGCTCTTAAAATATTATCTTTCTGCCAGCTGTTGACAACATGTGCTACGTACACATTAAATGCTTTGAAACAATAGTAATGAACAGGTTCTAGTGTGATTCCAGCATTTAACACGCCTGAGAATATTTTAAATGAAAATAGGAACTGCTTCGGGGAAAAATTAGGTCTCTGATTATTTCAAAATATGGTGTGAAATAATATAAATGCTATTGTTTAATTCCAGGATTCAAAACGTCACACTTCATGGAAAAATCTGGTTAGGCGTACTTTTCAGGGGGGGGGGGGAAGTAGTTATTATTCAACAATTCTGTGAGATAACATAAATGTGATAATTTTTTAAAAAGATACCCCAGGCCATTTGTAATGGTAATAGTTGTCACTTTTTTTTGCCACCAAGGGTTCGGACAGTCGTAAAATCCTTCTTGGGAGGAAGGGTCCAAACTTCCAAATTGACAGAACTGAGCTGCGTTATGGTAGGGTTCAAGGTTCTAGTCATGGCGACGAAAACATCTTTTGGAGAAAAACTTTTGTCTAGATTGTCCTATCATATGGGCAACGACCCGACGGGGTTTTCGTGCTGCCAAAAACCAAGTCTCCAAAAAAAAAGGAACCCGTTTTAATTAGCATCGGATTGGAGTCTGTTTGGAGGAAAAGCTTTGTCTTTACCCACCGATGAGTCTACCCCTTCAGGTCAACAAGTGCGGGAATCAAAATTTGCGAGGGACAGTGACCTTTCCCTTTCTTTGTGTGTGTCCACGACATCTCTTTGTCGCCTTGTCTTGTGTTGACGCTGGCTTCTACAGTAGACAAGTGATTGGAGAAGTTCAGGACTTGTTGCCACGATTCTCAGCAGATCAGATGACGGAAGAATCGATACAATTTGTGGCTTATCACTAAGAGTCATTCACATCTGACATGTTGGCATAGCCTAGATTGACCTTACCAGCAACAGGTAGCCGTTACGTTACCAGGTCGCTGCTATTTTGAGTAGTAGCGGTTATTATAGCTGTTTTTTTAAACACACACATTTTTTGCTTGGTTGATGTAGCTGCCAACGGGGTTGCTCTATCTGACAATATGGTTGCTCTATCCGGCAATATTGTTGCCCTATCCTGCAATATGGTTGCCCTATCCAGCAATATGGTTGCCCTATCCGGCAATATGGTTGCCCTATCCGGCAATATGGTTGCTCCATCTGGAAATATGGTTGCTCTATCCAGCAATATGGTTGCCCTATCCGGCAATGTGGTTGCCCTATCCGGCAATGTGGTTGCCCTATCCGGCAATATGGTTGCCCTAACCGGTAATATGGTTGCCCTGTCCGGCAATATGGTTGCCCTAACCGGTAATATGGTTGCCCTATCCGGCAATGTGGTTGCCCTATCCGGCAATATGGTTGAGCGGGCTGCCACCTGCTACTCGATCCTATTTGCATGGCAATGAATGATGGCAGATGCTTCGTTTTTCCCCCTCTCCTTACTTATCCTGAGCCTGCATCATCCCTGCGTGCTGCTGCTCTTTTTCTTGGCGGCAGGAATTCATCCGACCAAGAGAAATGGCCCTCTTTCGGGATACGTGCCCTGGGCCTGGAACTCACCGCAGTCTCAGCAAGCCTTATCCCTGGCCGAGGTCTAAGCATAGCTTCTACCGCATTCCACCACACGGAGATGGAAGAGGACCAGCTTTTTCTTGAGCCATCCCTCCCAAAATTACCATAACTTTTGCTAATAATGGATTTTCAGTACTCGCCTCCCCCACCCCACCCTGTCCCTTATCTTCCCCTCCCCTACTACCGCAAAAAGTTGTCTTATTCATGCTAATGCGATATGACTGGTTTGCTTTTGCAGATGTAAGAGCGGGAAAAGTGACGGGAGGCTTAACGCCACTTTGGGAAGCTGGCTGGAAGGGCAAGTCGGAGGAAATTTGCATTTGGGGCCATTAGGTCATACTTTTTGGGTGCACTTTATGTCTTAACAAGTGGGAGAAATTTCATGCAGTAGTGTCAACATCGCTCGGCTGTTTTAAACCGAGTCGTCAGCATTGCAGTAGCAGCTGGGAGGCTATATTAGGTTGACATTAAATCGCTGTTGCTTTAACAGGTAGCGGTTACACAACCTGGTAGCAGCTACTTTATTGGATAGCCATTATTATTTTAACAGGTGTGTTCTTTAATAACATCTATTATACTGGATATAGCGGTTTTTGACAGGCGCTATTTTAGTAGTAGCGATTTTACTGAACGGCTGTGTTCTGACAGGCGCTTTTTGGTAGCAGCTATTTTAGTGGATATAGTTATTTGACAGGTGTTATTTTTGGTATCAGCTATTTATTTCTGAATGGCTGTTATCTGGAAGGCGTTTCTTTTGGTATCAGCTATTTTAGTAGATAGCTAGGCTATGATTATTAAATGGTGTTATTTTTGGTAGCTGGTTTTCTGAATGGTTTTTTCTGAGAGGCGTTACTTTTGGTAGCAGCTATTTTAGTAGATAGCTAGACTATAATTTAATGGTGTTATTTGTGGTAGCCGGTTTTCTGAATGGCTATAATCTGACAGGTGTTACGTTCGGTTTGCAGTTATTTTAGTAGATAGACGTTATTTGGCAGGCGTTGTTTTCTTTCGTAGCAGCTACTTTACTCGATAGTACAGTTTCAACTATCCGCTCCCAGGAACCATTTTCAATGAAAGCAGAAGATGCTTCTTCAAACATGTCATCGAACAATCCACAACTTTTCCACTCTTTTGTGGCCACCCTGAATATTGAAATCGTCCTCTTTTTTTTTAGACAAACCGACTCCACTTTTACGATCAGTGAGCGTGAAAAACGAGTGAAAAAAGTGCAGTAAACTTGATGGTGGTATGAGAGACGTCAGGAGAAATGGGTTCTGTCTGTGGAAGGGGGGGGGGGGAGGGCTCTCCTTCCCTTAGAGTGAAATAGAGACACAAGCAGATGCTTAGCGTCTCCATTTCCAGCTGGAGAACCGGATCGCAATCAATTAGCCTCCCATTTTACCACGGGGGAAGGCGGCCTCATAATTTGTTCTTCCGGCCTTCCGAACTAAGGTTAGATAAATCGGAAGGAGCGGCAAAATGTTTCGAAAGGAGGAGGAAGAGAGTCGCTCTGGTGAAATTGGTTGGCTCTAATCTTCCCCAATCCTTAGAAAAAAGCGTTTTGCTCCGTCACTTTTCAGAGAAGCGGACCGTTCACCTCCCCCGGAAATAAAAAAAGAGAGGAAAATAAGCTCGATACGATTGATATTCGACTTTTGGTGGCCGGCTTACCAAACGCCATCAAGTGGTGCTCAACATCATTCAGCTTCCACGTGAATGCCCTGCTGAAGCGGTTTCATTCGGGAGGGGTTTACCAAATTGCTGGCGTCGATCTTGTTTTTTGGTTGGATTCAACTTCTTTTTTTTTGTGTTGTTTCCGATTGGCACTGAGCGATCGGGGTTTGGTTGCTGGGAACATGTTGGCCAGGTAGCTAAGCTTGTCAGATTTTTAAAAAAGAGCGGATTATGGATGACGGAGCTGGGAGGATCATCCAAAATGTAGTTTCATACCCGATTTGGTACCTATCATGCATAGAATTGGCTACTGCGACTATGTCCGCGGTGAGTCATCAATATACAGGGTGACTCAGAAGTTTGTACACAAGTATTGTATCGATGGCTGCCAGGTTGCCCATTGTCACCCAACAATACATTACAATATATTACCTATGTGACCATACTTTAGGGTCACTCTGTCGATGAATATTTACGAGCGCAGACGACAGTGAATGCGCACCCACACTCACGCAGCTCCATTGTTCTGACAACAATATTGCCAGTTACTCCTTAGGAGATTTAAAAAAATCCACACCCGTAGGCCGTAGCCTCTGAGGTTCGTTTCAGAGCCTTGGCAACGTCGCAAACGTCGGCCTTTTGTTTACCCTAAGTGTAGCGTTGGAAATAAATGCAGGGCAGTACACCCACAGAGAGCTTACCAAATATAGGTAGCGGCCCTTCGAGAATCCACGCGTCTGGCACCTCCCACTTCTCATATTTCCAAGCATGCTCCAAGGAGGGAGTGAGGGTACCAAGTGGACATTACCTAATTAAAAACATTCCACTGGCAAAGGAAATATTACTCAAGTCGTCAGGTGCTCGTGCTTTTCACTTGTAAATTGATATTATTATTAAGATATGGAATGTTTTATAATGTAACTACATTCTTTCAAAAGCGTCACCTATGCCATCTGGCAACCTGGAGTCCTTTGTGGAAATTTGAAAAGTGGGAGGTGTCACACGTGTATTTTCGGAGGGCCGATGCCTATATCATTGATAATGCCAACCGTGCACTCTGCGCTAACTGTGGTGCGCACTCGATTGGGCTCGTTGAAAATCACATATCGTGTGAGCCATATGTGGAAGAGATTTGGTACTACTCTACATCTGCAGACCAGCTTTAACCTGGCACTGACCTTTCCAGCCAGTCCAATAACAGCTAATTAGAGGCACGTATTAATAGCACCATCTGCGGGGCAATGTAGGTCAGTTTCGTGAGACATTGCCCTAATGAAGATTGCTATCTCCCATCCCGCAATCCTCCCTTGATCTCTCTTATTGGACATCTTAATCCAAAACCCCGGGCCCATGAATGAGGAAGGCACAGAAAGGCTTCAAAGTTTCTGCGGGGTGGTCCGGATGTTGAACAACAGTCGCCACCGGATGATTTGATTGTTGCAAAAAAAAAAAAAAAAGAAGGATAAGAAAGGATAAGAGGACCATTTGGCTCGAGCTGAATTGCCCGGCCTTGGCGACGAGAGGGTCGTTTCTGAATGGAATCTGGTTACGTTAGAGGACGGTATTGAAATCACAAAAATGCTCGTTGTGGTGGGTCAGTCACAAACAAAAACAGAAACTCGGCCAGTGTTGCCAGAATGTAACTTGAAAGGATGGAAAGATACGGCTGGAAATGGCCCGGAAATTAAGTTAGAGCTCTACAAATTGCGGGGAGAAAATGAGAAGTTTATTAGGGTGCATTATTGTATGAATAACTAGATGATTTTTTAAAAGAGCGCAACCGAATGCGCACCACAGTTCGCACAGTGTGCACGGTCGCCATTATCAATGATAGCTGGTAAGATCTCTGTGTAGTGAATGTACCGGTAAATAAGCACCTCACTTATTTCCAACACCGCAATTGAGGGGGAACAAAATGGCTGACGATTGCAACGTTGCCAGTATATAGCCTCTGGAAAGATCTTCAGAGGCTACAACTTTATTATTATGTTATTTTTATTACTAGTAACCAAAATTGGCAACACTGCCCGGCCCTTCATCCACATGGACATAGTATGATAGTTGGCGCATATGCTCCCTACGTTGGTGATGAGTCACTGCGAGGACCAAGCCCACCAGAGCGTTATAACCCAGCACTTGTCTCGCCTCCGTTGAAGTATGCCTCAACCTCTGACCGCTACAGAGAGCCCTGTTGTGTCCTGTCACGGGGAAATGACAGCTATAACTACATGCATCTAGGTGATGGGCCAACGCGTGTGTAGCGACATAATTATAGTCATGCCTAGTGAATTCTGAATATGATTATTTGGCCCGTGGGAAGTAACTCTGACAACAACGTTGTCAGAACATTGGAGCTGCGCAAATGTGGGTGCGTACTCGGTTCAGTACAGGAGGAGATGGAAGTGTCGTAGACTGTATGAAATGGCAACCTATCAGCAAACCTGTCTCTGATTCATCCAATCCGCATTGCCCTCTCAGCCAGCCACTCAGGAAGCTCCTCAGAAGCGCATAATGGGCGTGGCTTGTTGTCGCATCCACCAATCATTACACATATAACATCACGGCGAGACAGAAAAGACGTAATGAAAGAAAAGTAAAACGAATGGCCCCAGAGATGGACAGATGGCCGGGTTTGGACAGAGCGGTGGTGTAGATGTCCGAAAAGCGACATCCAGGGGCAGTTAGCGGTTAGTGACAGATGAACAAACGAGCAGGGGGGTCAGCTGGAAAGAGGAGGTAATGAGCGGACTAGTTGCGGAATTCAATCAGAGTGTGTCCTTGGCTCGATGAGTCCTATTTGGACAGCTGTTTCTACTTGATGGGACACCCTTTTCATGGCCAAGTTCATGCTTGTCTCCGGACCATCTTCCAAGCACTCGGCTCCAGGGAGAGATATTGTGCCCGCAATCGATTTGGGACAAAAGCAAAAGGGAGAGAGGGAAAGGGGGGAGGGGGGCTTCCAGATAATTATGAGCCCGCCCAGCCCACTTTGGGCAAGGATGTAATTAAATTGTAATTTCAAGCCAAGTTAGCGCAGTTTGAGGGCGGACCAGCAGAAAGAGACTGGTGCTGCAGCATCCACTCCACTTTCCGCCAACAACCTGGGGGCCTGACTGCAGGAGGGCCCCAGCAAAAGCAAGATTCCTTATTACTTCCTTCCTCTTTTCTGCTGCATCATGCAGCTTCTCTCTCTGCTACCTCCACTGAGCGAGCAATATAACACGCCTCACCTCATTTCCCTTCGCATTCTGTTCGTCGGCCATTACGCCAGCTTCTGCCGCTTGTTTCCTCAATTTGGCACAGCCATTGAAACCCCCTCCTCGCTCAATTCATTATCGCCTGAGCAGTTGTCACCTGGCGCTAAATTGTGATAATAATGTAGGGCGCAGTTGGGAACCATCATGATGAGACAAAAATATAGACAGCATCTAGCTGATCGTCCTATGTATGTAGGACACTTCCCCAATGTGATAGCTCATCTTCTTACATATATATATAAAGCAGAAAGTTTGTCTGTATGTACGGGCTACCTAACCCACTTTCAGACTACGGATCGTCCTATATGTAGGGCACGTCCACAATGTGATAGTTCATCTTACATATGATATAAATCAGAAAGTTTGACTACCCAGGACTACCTATCCTACTTTCAGACCACTGAGAGTACTGGCACACTGATGATTTACGTGCAGCTGATTGAGAGAAAAATCGGAAACCGGTTGCACTTTTTTAAAGTCTAAATAGCTAAAATATATGATGTTTGCTGGTTTTTTTATTTAAAATATAAAAATCTTACATGTGCAGTATATAATTGTTTGGTATTTATGTATGTCACGGCTACTTAACCCACTTTCACACTACTGATAGTACTGAAACTTGGCACACTGACGTCTTACATGCCTTTGTTTTAGGAAAAAGTCCGAAAACTGCACTTTTGTGAGTTCAAATCCTCAAAATGTAGGATTTTTTTTTTGCTTTTATGATGTTTGATGTCATATCTGTGGAAATTGTGACTTTCTTTCACTATGTTATCAATAATCGTGCGAAGAACGGGTTCCCTGCTAGTCAGGCATAATAATGTGTCCGGATATGCACAATCATTATGTCGCACTCTTCTTATAGTTTGTAGATTGCGTATGAGGGGTGGGAGGCAAGGCGAAAATGAGGAAGGCTTTGAAGTAGTGCATGTGCAGTGGTAGTACTAGTAGTAGCATCCATCCCCGTTGCGATGTGGTACCTTTCCGATCGATAGGTACTCTAGGCAGGCTTGGCAGGCAGGCCAGGTAGGAATGTAGGTGAAAAAGGTAGGCTAAAAGGTGTTGGGGGTGGCAGGCGTGACCATATGGAAACCGAAAATTTGGACAGATTAACATCATTTGGATCTAACCACCGATTTAAAATGTGTTGGAAATAAGAAGGTGTTGGAACTATCCAAAATATGTAATTGGGGGGTTGGAAATAACAAAAATGTGCAACATCGTGCGATTGGTGATTTTATGAGCTTTTCTCCTGCGGAGGGAAAAGCTGAAAGCCTGTACTGTCTGGGAGTTGAACCAGCGTGGAAATAAAGCGTGGGTGGGCTTATAGTACTACAGCACGCCTCCGCACAGTCTGCGGACGGTGTAAAGCCCTATTCAGGAAGTGAGTGGGAAGCGTAGCGAGCAATAATATGTCACTCGAGGTTCAATGTACTGGACTTGGCTCAGCAGACATAACTGTCCTTTTGAAAAAGCACGTTCGCAGACACTTAAAAAAAGTACGTACATAGAATAATGGCTTTCTCGAAGAGATTGGATCAAAAGAAGGGAACATGTGGGAAGGTTCCCAATTTCAAAGAATAAGACCTCAGTTTGGCAAAACTTTAGTCGTAAATGATTCTGACAAATTTTTTTTTTGGGACATTGCCTTTGATAGTGTTGAACGATTTTGGTCAAACACACCTGAGGCACAGGCTAGAACTTTCGGGCAGTTTCCTCGCCTCCGAACTGGCCATACTGATGGAATTGGCCACAACTGCCCTGGATTGCTATTGGACCTTTAATCAAGTTATGTAACTAGTTAAGGTAGGTTCATTCACACTGAAATGAAGCGAACAATACAACTAGTTACATATAGTTGGTTTTGTACTCTTAACAGTTCCCTCGGTTGGCCTTCTGGTGACCTTAAAATGGACAAGGTTCTGCAGAATTTATTTGGACATGTAACCAGCAGGTCATCACTCAAAATAGTCTTGAACTAGAACATAAAGTTTATGCCAGTTGGTGAAAATATGACTGTTGTTTACTATCTACCGTCCTTCAAACCATCATTACATCACTGGTTACAGTGCTGAGTGATTTGCGTCATGTAACCTATCGTTAGCACAAAAAAAGCGATCTATCTCTATGTATTTGGGTTTGAAAAATTACAGGTATTATCGCTTACTATATGAAGACCTTGGGATGGCCACCAGACAGTCGCTGCCTACCTATGAAGGCCGTTCATGTGAATGACCCTGACTTGGCTCTGCAACTAGCGCTCTTTTGTGCTCCACTGCATTGTATAGGAATGTCCTAATATTCCCATGACCCTGGCTTCCTGAATTGGTTTGGCGTTGTTTTTTTTGTCGGGAGAAAAAAAGCCTGGCAAGTGCGGCATATCACGCGACAATAAACTTTGCGAAGTGAAAAAGGTGCAATAGCACATGCGGGTTTTCCGGGTTCAACTCGGCGAAAAGAGGAAAATATAGGTCTCGTTTTCCTTCTCTTGTCCGGGGAGCTAAATCAATCCTGGAGCTGAGATGAGATGAAAAGCCTTCACTTTCTGGCTGGGGGTTTTCAGAAGGGTGTTGTTGGTAAAAGGCGTCCGGTTTTGTATGCGGTCCGCTTTTCATGTGTGACACGGTGGCTGTAGTGCAGGTTGCATAATGCTTCAGTAAATAGCGAAATGTCGGCCAGTGTTGTTTGGTAAGGGGCTAAGCTTGTTAGCCCATTATTCATCCGGTTTCAAAGTAGACTTGTTACATGTTGTGTGTGCATGTGTTCATACCCAGCAGGTTCACTCATGAAAATAATGTGGGTTATTTCGAGACATCGTTGTGGCTTATGACACCAAGTAACTGCCAGTAAGCTAATTCCAAGCTTGGTCTTCTTAAAATAATTTTTGAAGCAGTAAAGTACTATATATTGTCCGGTGCATTTTGTTTCATCCTGACTGTTCAGAGCTACCCTCAAGCCTCTCCTGTGTTGCAAGTGGCATAATTTACAGGCTGACAAACAGGGGCCAGAAAGCTGCTTCTCCCATATGAAATAAATAAATAAATAATCTATATCATTGGCTAGGTGTAACTTTGTCCCTACGCAACACCTAGATAGTAGTAACCATATCTTTCACTTTCCTCGTTGCTCGTTCAACAAACAATGAGTAGTATATCGCCAGGGAGCATAATTATACTACATAAGAAGCGCAAACATTCGATTTCCGCGTCTCTCTGTTCGGGGCGTTGCCAAGGCTGGCGGCCATTTTGAAGTGTGGGGAACGCCAACGAGGTATAAATAGGGTACAGGCAAAAATAGGGTCCGCCATCTTTGATTCGCGCGTGTTCTTGCCATGTAGTTGCCATGGCCGCCAAAACCATCAAAGATGGCGGACCATATTTTTGCCTGTACCCTATTTATACCTCGTTGGCGTTCCCCACACTTCAAAATGGCCGCCAGCCTTGGCAACGGCCCCAAACAGAGAGATGCGAACATCAAAGGCGCCGACAGAAGTTTGCGCCTCTTATGTAGTATATGCTCCCTGATATCGCCCTGGTGGACTTTGTCCGCGAAGTTACTCATCACCAACGTACATGCAGTACTACTTTCGCCCTGAAAGTGGCAGGAGTGTGCACAGAGTGTGCAGATGGGCCTATGCGCCAACTGGTACTGGCATATCGCACTGCGTCCAAGTGGGGGAGCGGGCCGGGTAGTGTTGCCAAATTTTTAAAATAAATAAGACGTCATTCAGGTACCGGTGCATTTTTTTTTGCCATAGTGCTTCTATCAATATTTTGGGCTCTGCAATAATGGAGTGTTAACCGTTGATATTTTCTGCGCATCGTGTTATGCCTGCTCGGCTTATTAAGGGCAGCATGCAGAAGAGCCAAGGGCAGTGCATAACGGTCGCGGTTTGGAAACAGGACACCGTCATAATGAAATGAAGGCCATACTAAACGCGGTTTGAGGATAATCCAATCGATGCGGGTTAGTTGGGTGACGATACGAGAGAGAGTCTCTCCATATGTACTCTAGCTGGCCATTTTTTTTTGTGAAGGGTCCAAAATTGTTGGTGTCAATTTTGGGTGACGTCCGGGGGAAGAAAGATGAGTAACGCTGGACACTTTTGCCGCTGTTTTTGAACCCTCCGTCCCCCGTTGAAAGGTCGAGGTCGCACAGTTATGCTTTGAAAAAGCCATCCATTAAAACCGGTGGCCTGGGCCCCAGATAAACCGGACAGTAGCGGATATGGGCACAAGACGAGCCAGCTGTTATCGGATTCATGACTAGCTGGACCCTGCGGGCTAAACCCATCCCGTGCCAGCCCCTCTTGCTGGACCAGGAAATGGCCCGTGATTTGCGATTTTCTTTCATTTTTGCACACTCCTGCAGCCCTTTTTTCGGCTGCCAAAAAATGGCTGCGAGGGGGAAAAAATGAGGCCGTCAAATGTCTTGGCCAGCTTAATCTTATATAAAAGCTTCCGGACTGATCATTGTCGTGGGTTTGTGCCAGAGACGGAGCAGGGTGATTCAGAAGTTATTAGATTCATTGCATAGTGCTGTTGTGTACAAGATGATACAATGGGGGTGAATTTTTCATTTAAAAATGGTTCAACAATACAGGGGCGGAAACATTAGAATGCAAAGGTGCAATTTGCACTCCAAAATTATTATTTGCACTTCAAAGTGAACCATGGAGTACTCCAGTTGGTCCTGTTTTTTTAACATGGCTAAACCCAGCAATTAAAAATTGAGCAAGTAAGCAATTTGCACTCCAGATGAAAGTGTGTAGTGTAAACTTTGCACGTGGATAACAAATTTAAGATTCGACTCCAGACATTATTGAATATTTTATTGCTTTTCTTTGGTTATATTTGAATGAATTTACATAATTTTTTGGTTTGTGTCACATTTGTCACATGGGTCCAAATCAGAAAATCCCATTGGTTGTGGCCATAACCACGAACATTATCTTCTAAACAGATATTGACAATATGGGTGAAATGGATAATTATTTCCAGAAACTGCCTCCAAATGAGTAGCAGAAACGTGAATGAAACTATTACATGAGTGCTGATCCTGCCGGATTAAATCATAACATTTATTTTGCCATTCTTTAAAAACTTTTTTGATGAGATGGATAATTTTTCTATGAAATGTGTGAAAATCACTTTCTAAAGCTAAAACTGAATGTTCATTTGATTGGGGGAAAAAATCTGAAACTATCTTAAAATGATTGACATTTTAATGCAGTTTTGCAGGAAACATATCTACAGTGTGTTTAGTCCTGGATATAAACCACATCATTTATTTTGATTGTAATTGTATTGTATTTGTATTGCATTAATTTTGATACTGTTTAAAAGCTTCTTTTTTTAAAACACAAAGAGGGATAATATTTCCATGAAAATGTTAGAAAAAATGGGGTCCAAAATTCACATGAAATCCATCTGGAGCATGAGGAATCCTATAGGATTTAACCAATTTTGTTCAAATTATTTCAAAACATTATTTGAAATAATAAGAGGGCTATCGAAAATGCTTATGAGTTCCGAACTATAATTCAATTTTTACACTAAATAGTTTTGGGAGCGTGTTTAATCCCGGAATTTCATAGCTAACTTCATAACATCATAACAACATAACTTCATAAAAACTATATTCATGACTATTATTTTAAAGCCACTTTTATGACTGTGTACATAGTACATGTTGTCGGAAACTAGCAGCTGTCACAAATATGGTCAATTTTCTGCTAATTATTGGTAGCCCATTATGCAGAATAATTTTTTTTTGCTAAATACAGCACACGTATTGTCCAAATTTTTTTGAGATATCCAGTAGCCTATGACATCATGGTATTATACACCCTGCACTTCAGTATAGACGGATAGTTTCATACTATCAGGACATTCCTGGCCGAAACATTTTTGGCCATGCAGGATGTTCCGAAACTAACACCAACTTGAACTCCTATGGCTCAAATGATCATTTTCTGTAGAGATGATTTGATCTATCGATAAAATTTTGTTTAGCATGGGAAAGTTCTTCCGGCAATCTGCATCACCCTGTACAGGTAGATCCACTTCCGCATAGACTCGGCCTTGAATGTGCTTTTGGTAAAATGAAAGGGGTGGGGGTGTCATGTTGTCGGTGGGTGGGTGGGTGAAATTGGGTGGTAGTTTTCTCTCCCACCCCCTTTTTCCCATCTCCCTCCCCCAACCTGACACACACACACTCGCGCAAGCAGTGTAGACAAGTTTTACCCGGACCAGCACAAGCTCACTATACTACATCGTAGAATTTGTCAATACTTGGGACTATTCCACGAGGCTGGACGTTCCAAAACACGGGGAAAGAGGGGAGGGAGTGGTGGGAGGGGAGTGGGCTGCTCCACCACAATAGCGCCTTCCAAAAATCACTCAGGTTAGGAGTGAGCAGGCAGCAGAGGAGGAGGAGGACGAGGAGTAGGGGGCCACCACCACACCAGGATGGAAATCGATGTCTACCATACCTGTGTCCGGACATGGCACGATTTTCCTGCAGACATTCCCCCTCCATAAAAAAAGAAAAAAACCGGGGGAATAATATAACAACACGGAACTTGCACCCCCTTTAAAAAAAAAATACCAGACATGAAACTTCGGTTCTTGGAAATTGTGCGGGCAAAATTGCGGACAATGCTTTTTTTATTTTTTTAAAAAAAAGTGGCGGTGCTGAAGGGTTCATTGTCACAAAATGGGCATTTTCTGGGTTGGGATTTTATGCGGCTGTAAAATTCGGATCTGGGTACGTCTTGATGAGTTCCTATTGTTACGGAGCTCCCATTTTTTTCAGTAAGAGATTGAAATGCGACAAGTACAGGGTGTAACGGACTGAATTTCTGGCAATAGCTAAGCTGCTTCTGGTTGATGAGACACATGTTGGTCCCAAATTATTCTGACCATTTTATACTAAACTCCTGGACAGGAATAGGCCATTCCGACGAAAAAAAGTACGAAATCAACCCAAAATTAAATCTAATATAGATTGAACTACAATATGCCATTACCAGTTGGCGCATAGGCTCTCCCTCTGCCACTCTCAGGGAGAAAGTAGTAGTACTACATGTACTGTGCGTTGGTGATAAGTCACTGCGATGACAGTCCACCAGGGCGCTATACTACTGCCCTCGTTCAACAAATTAGAAATTAGAGGACAGCAGTGAAAGCCATGTCAACTTGTTTATAGGGACGAGTCAGACATCTCAATTATGTACATGATTATTATTAAATTAAATTTTTAAAAATTAAATATAGACACTTTGCTGTTTGTTTCCCATATGTCCTGTAAACCTACTAATTTTTTTATATTTCTGATTCGGCATTTTTTTGCATATTTGTGCACATTTTTGGGGGGCACGACAGTACAGGGTGTTTGCAAAGGTCCGACCTTGGCCCAGGGGCATATACAGTTCGGATCCAGATCGCGAGACTGGGAGATAAAATTGCTCCGGCGGTTGGTCCCTCGAGGTATCTCCATCTCTGAATAGGCACGGGGTCATGGCCATGCTTCCCATTGGGCCGCACAAGTGCATCATGGTTATATTGCTGGACAGGTCCTGTCGTAAACCGAGAGGAGTGTCACCCGGAAATGTGGTGTCAAGAACAGATATACGAGTATGTTAGCCGCGCGTCAGGATATCGTCGGAATGATATACCCGGGGCACGCTGTGTATATCACGCGAGCTAAAGTGCATGATAGTGTCAGAGTTGCAGGGAGAGAAAAAAATATATAGTTGGGGAGGGCTTATGCAACGGGGTCAGCGTCGTGGACAGAAAATGTTTCGCCTAAAATGTGGGCTAGACTGATAGGATCGATCAAAAAGCCATTTAAAAAAAAACGCCACATGTGTATAGTCGAAGGACTTTCTTGATCATAATGTTGGAATCCATGATGCTGGTCATGAATCAGACAGTAAGGAGAGGCAATTTCTGGTGTGAGCCACAGGAATTGTCGACTTACAAGTAAGTAACAAACTCGTCTCATAGATGGCGCACCCTCTCTGCACACTCCTGCCACTCTCAAGTAGTGTGAGGGCTAGTGGTACTCTCTGCTCGGACAAACAATATTGGAAAGAGAGACAGCTCCGATTATACGAATGATTTATTAAATTTAAAATGTGTATATTTCTTTTTCTCTTTAGTAGTCTATCGCAAGCCAGCCCGATCCTTAAAATGTTCCTTTAATCACATGGCAATGCGTCAAATGCGATGGTCAAGGACGAGCTGTATTTGCTGTAATGAGAAATACTCCCAGCCGGTAATGAAGAGGCGATAATGAGTAGTAGAGCACTGGTGAGGGGGTGGAAATGCATGAATAGATTATTTTTATTGGAAAGTCCTTTTCCCTATAGTTGGAGTTTGGCCGGGGATATAAACTTTTGGGCTCGTGGGAAGCCCAGGCAACCATATTTTTCTGCACAATTTTTTTTCCTCCTGCCAAAACATGCGAAAATCCTCTTTTTGCATATACTCAATCCCAATGCGGCCTCTGCTAATACCTGTCGTCGCATTTGAGAGATGAAACGAGTCAGTGACCTGGTTACTACAGCAACGCATTACATCCGCCCACACTGTACTTAGAGGCTTACCAATCAAAGAGATTTTGACACTTCCTATACAAAATGATACTGCTCACAATAAGTCAGATGCATACAGTAAAAGCTATTTGTAGCTATCTTTGATCCTGATTTGCGCATTAAAATAACAGCTACTGATCGCTGATCCTTTAAAAAAAATAGAAGTGTTTATTGTGATGTTTTAGCAGTCAGTGAACCTGGCTATATTGCAGCCACTGTTTACTTCCTCCTCCCACACACATATGCTCCATACTATATTTTTTTCTATGGGGCGAGTATATAAAAGGCGCGTATCGATTCGCATCCCTCCCCACTCGAAAAGCGTTGCGTGTCCTTTATTCGCTGGCAGTGACATAACATGAATTGCCTCGCTTTCAATTGGGCCGACAGACACACTAGCAATTAGCGGCGTTTGTGGGAACCGACTTGCACTTGTGGTTTCGCAAAAAAAGAGATAGAGAGATAGAGAGAGAAATTGCGATATATATGAGTGCATGTCGAAATATATCGAAATATTGATGAGTGCATATCGAAATATCTGTGAGTGCATATCGAAATATATCGAAATATTGTTGAGTGCATATCGAAATATCTATGGGTGCATATCAAAATATATATCGAAAATGCATGAGTTCATAATATCGAAATATATCGAAAATGTATGAGTGCATATCGAATATCTATGGGTGCATATCGAAATATATCGAAATAACTATGAGTGCACATCGAAATATATCGAAATGACTATGTGTGCACATCGAAATATATCGAAATGACTGAGTGCATATCGAAATATATCGAAATATCGATATGAGTGTAAACTGTAACAAATTGCTAATGGCTTCTGTTGTGGCCGCTCAATATTTGGCACATTTTTTTTTGCGCATGTAATGAATTGCCTGCTGGCTTTATAGTTGGCGTGTCACAAGTTCAGCTATGCAAAAAGGAGCATATTTTGCACTCCCTGTTTACGAAATATCGATTAGCAACATCATCATTCGGAATTAATTAACTCGAGCATAAATGAGTCTAGTGTACACATCCGAGGCGATGGGCTTACCCTGATTGAACTTGAAACGGAATCCGGGTGTACTAATTTGCATATTGTATGTGGAGGACCAACCAGACGGTTCCATTTTGCCTCATTTCCGCTTCCTCCCTCTAGGCGTCCCTTTTTTGTGATTGGCCAATGGGAGGACCCAAGGTCAGCCTGAACTGTGAAGCCTCTTTTTGCGAGGTCAAGGTTCAGCCTCGCCACTGATCTTGTCTGATGAGCCAATTAAAGCTCGGGAGCGGGACATGGCCACACTCGGTTGATTCTTTTGGTTGAGGCTTCGTTTCAATTAGGGCCAATCAGCAGTTTGTGGAAAGTTTTTTTTTTTTTTTGGCGGGCGAAAAGTGTCGATTGCAAATTGGCGAGGTCATCATCTCCGTTCAGCTAAGTGCATGTTGTACCATGTAGACCCTGAGAGTGGCAGCAGTGTGCAGAGAGGAAGTATGCACCATCTATGTGAAGAATATGGTACTAAATGGACAGTCCGTGGCCCGGGCAGTTTTGCAAAGTTTTGGACAATCCAGTAGCCTTGGACGACCCTTGATGACCTTTTTTTTAACCTACACCCCCGAAATCAGGTCACAATGAATCATATTTCGGAGGCCTGCTAATGAAAAACCGGATCTGTCGGAGTCGGTTGGTAATCCCCTGTCATTATGGGGAAGGTTGGCTATCTGGAAGATGACCAAAGTTTTACAGCCTTTTCTCACTTGAGATTAAGGCCTAGCTTGACCTTCCTGCAGGCTTAAATCCCTGGTGCCCTTCAGATGCTTAAGATAGAGGGGGGGATCAAAAAGAGACAAAGTCCACAACCTTGAAACCATTACGTCATTTTCTTGTGTCGATGAGCAATATGACGATAATCAAATGTGATTTTTTTTCTTGGAAAAAGTCGAGCAACGTTTTCCTCATAATTACGTTCACTAGTCTGGAATTAACTTACCCATGGAGAAGTTTAAAAATAACTAACATTTGTGTCTTCAGCCTATTTGAATAGTTGCAGTGTCACTACAGGGTGACTGCACACAAACCTGGCAGGTTCCCCGCCACTGTGAGACATGTCTGCTCGAATAAACTGTCGAGATAGTGACGCTTATCTGGCATAGGAAACAGCCTCTCGTAGTTCTTGCTCTAACAAGAAAAACACCATGGAAGAATTTTTATCTAGGAAAATCAGTACGTGCCGCCGAATAAATCTCAAGGAGAAAAATATGCGTAAGGAAATTTTTTTATATATACAAGGGAGATGATGGGTTCAATTTAGGATGCAGGCTGTTTCGTCGCATCTGGTAAGCTATAACCGCACCATAGCAGGGTGTGTGTATGAGGCCAGGATTACTCTTGTAATGCCTGTCCACCAGTGTGCCCAACCGCGAGCCGGGCATGGTTTAACGGACGCGGATTTTAAAACACAAGGCTCGTCCCACTAAAGCCCGTTTTTTTTTTTTTTTTGCCAATATTGCCTGCCTTGCCAAAAGGAGACACTCAGGATCAGGTCTCATGGTCAGGGCACCACACTATAGATGAAAACTTCTACTAGCGCAACCGAGTGCGCACCACAGTTCGCGCAGCGTGCACGGTTGGCATTAATAATAGCTGGTAACCTCCCTGTAGAGTAGGTGCACTTATTTCCAACACTACTCTTGGGGAGGGGAGGGGGACAAAATGGCTGATGTTTGCGACGTTTCCAAGTCTCTGGAACGAACTTCAGAGGCTACCAAATAGTTCTCTCCTAATATGCTTATTCTCTCTGTCTGATGTTTGTCCGACTTGATAGTATCGCTATCTCTCACACGCTCTGAAGATGGCAGGAGTGTGCAGAATGAGTATGCGCCATCTATGAGTGAAGACTAGTACTAGGTGATAAATCGGCGGGCCAGTTGTTTGATTGTCACTATCATATTGATTATAGGTTTTGCCAAATTTTGGCAACATGTTCACTAGTAATAAATAATAATTAATAAATATAGCAGAACTCTTCGGAGGCTATGGGTGTGGCTCCTGATGAGTAATTCTGGCAGCGTTGTCACAACAGTGGAGCTGCGCGAGTGTGAGTGCGCACTCGGTCGAGCTCGTAAAAAAATTCATATATTCTAACATAATTATTGTGCTAGGTGGTACTGTATCCTCAATCAACGAGGTGTATGATGAGTTGGGAAGAGTGATTCGCGAATTAAAAGTAGGAGGAGTAATGAGCTAGTTTTTAGAGAGTTGTGGCTTAATCCGGAGCTGAAATAACTCACTTCCCATTCGTGCCAAATTAACAAGTTTTTCCGCCTTGTAATCCGGTGGGTGGGAAGCTCCATTTCACCCTCCCCCGGAATCTACTATTCTTCTCCGGAACACGCCCATCATACATCTCTCAAGAGTCATTACAAACACGCCTCCCCAAAAAATAGACGCTTAGACGTCCGAAGCAGCTGACTATACACATATTTGCAATTTGTAATCATCTGGGACTGGTTTTTAGAAAAATTACTAATGGAGCTAAATCCCAGTGTATAGAAGATAGGAAGTGGTGAGTTACATAACCTCATTTATCTGTCGTTAGCAGCACTTTTTTGCATTAAAGTGATGGGCTGTTGATCATTTTTCGCGGGCTGAAATACTGTATATGTACAAAGTGGGTTACAGTGTTCAGCACGTGTGTGACCTTTAGAAAAATTGCGCAGAAATAATGCGAGGGGGGATGATCCGATATCCGATTTTTTTTTGGGGGGGGGGTAGGGCCGTGAAATATAACACACACACAAAAAAAGGGCGTCATGAGCGTGTTATGAAAAGTATTGTGTCTGTGCATGAACTCGGTGACATTTACCCGAAAAAAAGTGAGCGGTGTCAAAATGTTGGCATGCGGAAATCTAGAAAATCAATTTGTATACAAATTTTTTTCCCCCCACCTTGACATGTTACAAGAATAGAATGCAAACATTTCACACGGCCTTGACAATCCGCCCTTGACTTTAATTTGGTTTCTAGTTACTTCCTGGTTACATCACTGAAGTGCATTATTATGCAAAGAGTGCAGCTAAAATTGCATGTGATTAACTATGCAGCTCATAATGCTGCAGCGTGCCTGGCAGATTGTGTTTTTAAAATCGCGTAATCACGTCAGGATAATAACGCTGATTTCATATTGTTATTATAAGCTAGTTTGCAAAAATTGTGTTACAAAATCACTATTCCTAATCTTCTGCAATACAGCATGTATTATGATTGTATTTATTTATTTATTTAACATTTGAGCACCTACATTTCACATACCATTGTGACAGTGTGACAAACAACTTACATTTAAAATTTTGTGTATAACCAACTACTGCTTTATCTCTATACTTATAATCGTGAAAGTTTGTATGTATGTTTGTCCGGGCTACCTAACCACTTCCACACGTCTGAGAGTGCTGAAATATGGCACGCCGACATATTATGTGCCACTGATTGAGGGAAAAGTCAGAAAACTGCACTATTTTTGGGTTTAAATACCCAAAATGTAGGATTTTTAAATATGAAGTTTGGTGTTTCATCTGCCACCACAGATAGCCCTTCTATAGGTTTTGCAAATTTCTCTCATTTATCAATTCCCGTGCGAAGAACGGGTTCACTGCTAGTCACTAATAAACAATAATTTGTTGTCTACATAAAGGGGTACGATTTTTTTTTATAGATGCAATGTTGGCAATATGGTTGCAACAGAGCAATATTCTCTGGCTCCAAAAAATGAGGCCAAAAATGTAGTAGTGCCAGGCAGGACCCGCCCCGTTGTGTCAACCAGATTGATAATATGCGAACCAGAGGTTGGTCCCTCAGTTCCTGTGTTGCAGCCCGCTTTACAAAAGTGACACGCTTATGTCACGAAAATTTCAGGGCTGGAAGACACAATCTGATTTTTTCTCTCTCTCTTCTTTCTCTCTCTCTCTCTCTCTCTCTCTCTCTCTCCCATACATCCAAACGTGCCCCCCCCCCCTTTCCCTTGACTGAAAATGTCGGGTGAAAGTGACAAGTTGCGATAAGCAGGGAAGCAAAACGAGGCTCTTCCTCTTTTTCCCCCCAACCTCGAAGCAGGCAGGGTGTTTCATAAATGTACGCACAAACTTCTAGAGTGTGTTGCACCAGGGAATCATTTTATGTAGACGTGTCATTTGGTGTGTGCAAACTAGTTACTGAGATAATTGACATCAAATAGGCTTGAGTGTGTTGAGGCAATGGAAGTGCCACCAAATGATATGAAATGTTTCTCTGATGCCCATGACTTTATTAACGAAACTCCCTGTACTTTTTTCCTTCCCAAAAGAGAAGTGAGAAAGAGGCGTCGACAACAAGCTGGGCCCAGTCAATACGTGGCGAACGGTTTCCAATGCGGGCGTTTGAAGCTCTAGGTCGGAACCCCGAGGGCCTTTTCGTGCCAAAGGTCATCCACTCTTTTGCCGCAAAATTTAAAGCCCCCGCAATTATTAGTAGGTAGACCCGCGTATTAAAGCCCGCCCCGGATTATAGCCCCAAACTACCATCACTCTCCCAGCTCCACTATCATCACGTCACATTACTTCATATTCCTCCGCACACACCAGTCCAAATTAAACCCGTAATTCATACCCGGAAAACACTACGCTACACACGAGCCTCTGAGGAGTTATTTTTCGTTATTTTTTTTTTTGTACGGGGAAGTAGTTAGGCGATCAAAGCTGGTTAGTTGCGAGGGCATGGGTTCGAAACTCGAGCCAGGAGTAATAATATTATAATAAAAATATTATACATGTAATTGTTTTAAAAGAAAAAAATAGGGCTTCAGTTCTCTATAATAGGTCTATAGTCAAAACCAATGTTAATGACAAGGAATAAACAAATAATATATAAATAACGAATTAATATTAATATTATTAATATTAATATTACAATATGATGGTAATTACACAATTGTTAATAAGTACTAGTTACTCGTATTAGGCCACATTTATCACATTAGTGATTACCTATCATTAATAATACTTCCTTCATAATGGAGCTTAAATCGTCAAAATTACAAATTACAGTATTGTTTTTCCACCTTAAGTACCACCTAACTGAGGGTCAGCAAAAATCCGTTGGCAAAACTTTGGTAATCGCGATTTATGATTACAAGAGTTTAGTTGCGATTTCGAGGCCAGTATTCTTCTCTCGTCCACGAAATGTGTTTTTTTTTCCCCCTTTTTTTTCAGAGGGCGAAGGTCGACTGTTTCTGTTTTTGGCTCTTTGGCGGGAAAAATGACACCGATCGGCGCCATAAAGTACTTTTTGATGACTCAAAGCTGTCGTCCGGAAAAAGTTTTCTCTCGCTTTTTTTTTTCTTTCTGGTCCTCTCTCCAATATATATATTTTTTTCTAAACCCTGTTTCTCACATTACTGGCTCTAATTTTAGATCTCGAACCGATACTTGTGCCCAAAGTTCGACAACAGAAACGTGACGTAATCTGCACTTTACATAATCATTTGTATCGGGCGACATTGCAGTCCATGCCATCCGCAATCGGGTATGATAAATGGGGCTGTCGTTAGCCCGATTTTTTTTAAAAGGTAGTTAGCAGTTTTTTTCACTCCCAAGATTAATTGGCTCTATTGTGCAGCAGTTTTTTGTGAGGGTAGAAGAAGGAAAAAAAAATGTTGTAGAGAAAAAGGGAGGGGCAGATATATTTCACGTGTCTCAATCTTCATTACCTGCTGTCTGTCTAGCCAGTAACGACGCCTCGGAATAATTGCCCCGTAAATTACCCCCCTCAAATTAAAGAGTGTGACCTTCTGGTTTTTCCACTGCCATCTCGGTGACGGCCAAATTGCTGCCAAAGACAGACTTCGAATCATTTTTTTTTTTTGCACTGCGAAAAAAAAATATTGGAAGGGTTCTCTCCAGAAATTAACGCTATTTTTTTCGTTGCTGTGTGTGGAACTCGGCCTTCAGAAAAGTTCTGAAGCACTTTATTGCTCTATAGATGCGTGTGTATAGGAAGGACCTTGATCTGGAGAATGGTTGGAGAGAGGAGGAGGAGGAAGAAGAAGAAGAAGAAAAAAAGTTGGAGTGAGAGAAGTCTATTTGGTGTGAAGAGGTGCTGGGGGTAGGAGGCACACAAAAGACGATGCTAACCCAATCGAAAGCTGGCAAACTGATCACCAACACTTCACGTGTCGGCTTCTTCTACCAAAACCTCACTTGCAAACTTCATCTCGGAAAAATGGTGGGGCATTACTCAAAATAATTTGAGTCTTCAAAATTGCCCAATGATCACACAATAACGACAGGAATAAGTGTGATTTGAGTATATTCCAAACTCATTACACTATAGTTGTTACATTGTACGAATCTATTATTAACACTGTACATGGTATTCACAATAAACAATGAAGCTCTGATGCCAATAACATTGTTGGAAAATTAGTCAACTCTGTAGATCTCTAGCGGGTAATGTGCAATAATAATATTAGGGTCAAACAGATTCTGTGGGTATCGAAAACCTCGGTACAGTTAACACATGATATAATATTAATATTGTGGAACAAACTGGTTGGACTGGTTGAATTGATATATTATTTTATTACTTTCCAGTACTTTCTGCAAATCTCAGTGTCGATTTAAATCTATGTACTCTTCATCATGGTAAGTGCCAATTTTTTATACATATTGTGTACTTTCTGTGTGTAATTGTCTCTCTAAAAATTTCCGGTATGTCCAATCGCCTTTAACATTCACCCGAATCATAGAAGTCAGGCATTCCATCATCAAAATGTTTTTCTCTCAAATTTCCGGAAAAGATATATTTTTGAAACGGTCGATTTTTAGCAGCATAAAACGTGGTGGATAAAATGACGGCGTCGAAATCGTATCCCGTCGCTGTTTCCGTTCGTGATACGCCAGGGAAGCAGCTGTCGGCATAAATACGGTTAATTAGGGGTTTGTTTGTCCCGGGGTTTATCTCCGTGAAATGATAAGTTGAGCAGGAAAAAGCGAGCAACGATGCTCGAAAAAGAGAGTTTTTTTTTTTTTTTTGATAGTTTGGGGGACGAGGCCGTGAATAGTTTTGTGGGTGCGACAATCGATGTGTTTCCCATGCGGCTGAGCTGGCTGATTGTTGCGAACTAGGGCGGAAAGAGCTGGACACTACGTCTGTTTGCCACACTTTCTTTGTGTGTGTGTGTCCCCCCAGCAAGCACCCTCAGTCCTGAAAATGTTTTGCAAAAGAAGGACTGGAGTGGAAAACAATGCATCTTGTTGACCTTGTACAGTGTTAAAGCACAAGTTGTACACTAGCTATATGGAAAAAAAAGAGGAGAGCAAACGATGGTGGGGTGGTTTCAGAAGCAAGCCAACAACTCATTGGACAGATTCCAACCATGTCTTGCCAGAAACACCGACGACAAGAGAATACGAAAATTTGCCAACAGCCTGTGGCTTTTTCTGGGTCTACGCTAGCTGCACAACAGAAAACGCGATTTTCAATGATGGCGAGAGAGAGGGGGGGGGTCTAAACAGGGAGAGGGGGGAGCTTGCTGATCGATGTTCCCTTTTTGGGAAGCGAAAAAGCTATTCTCTTTAAACCATGGCATGCGACATACAGGGTGGTAGGATGCCTCAGATCACGCCTCAACCACTGGATAGTGCGGAAAAACTCGATGGATTATTATTCTCTTCAGTCATGCATGAACAAGCTAATATTAGCAGCTAATACAGCTAAAAATAATAAGTTGAAAGAAATAATCAGCTTACTGCAAAATGCGAAATCTTAATATTAGAGCCACTGAAGATAGCGGCTGATGATACCATAAAAAGAAACTCTTCAAATAATAATAAGCAGCTTAATGCTAAAATGTGAAACACAATCTATATTAGCAGAGGACCGTTTGATAACCACTAAGCAACTGATTAATAATAAGCAGCTGATATGAAAAGTAAATCTTCAAAATAATAAGTAGCTTAATATTACCGAAGCAGTGGTAGCGGAGGGGATATGGTATCCGACTGCTAATCGGGAGGTCCTGGGTTCGAACCCCGGGGCCGCCGACCCTGACCGTGGTTTTTTGTGGTTTTCCATGGTCCCACCAGGACAATTCCGGAGTTGTTTCCTAAACTAATAGGCCACAGCCGCTTCCTTCCGTCCCTATCCCATCCCCAATAAGGAAAAAAAAGTAAAAATGCAAGAAAGAGTTCCAGACAGAAAAAATATGGTGGTATCCCACCCCCCTAAGAGAGCCCATGGCTCTAGCACGGGGTACAAATTATTAAAATTATTATAGTAGCTTATTAATATTAAAATGTGAAACCTAATATTAGCTGTGGTTATTTTGATAATAACCAGCTTAATAATAAGCAGATTTGTGCAAAAAAAAATCTGAGTGAAACGGACAATTGAAACATGTATGACTGTAGCATGATGCAAGTTTCTCGGGGCGTTAATTAATTTATTGCGTAATTGAGTTGGAAGTGGGACAGACACGGTGGGCGCCGGTATTATTGACATACTTTCATGCTTACGTTGGTGTGTGCTTCGCCAGCCAATTGTTCGTCCTGGTATTAACTTGGGAGTCATATTTATATACCAATTTGTTGTTTCATAGAAGTGATCGTAAGTCTATCTACAAATGGTATGAGTGTCTATAATTTATTGTTGGCTGCTTAAGTATCCAGAGCTATTATTATGAACATTTCTATAGGTATTACGCAGTTTGAGTCCAGTTAAACAATTTTTGCGAGCAGAGAGGAAGCAGGGGAGGGTCCGTAAATAATGTAAGCCTAGTTTGAGGATCAATAGGACGCGGACACATGGAATATTAACATACGGAGCATCCATTGGAAATGGGGGGAGAGAGAAAAGCTAGAGAGAGAGAGAGAGAGAGAGAGAGAGAGAGAGAGATTCTTCCTCCCGTTGTATAATCATAGGGACAGGAGCAAAGTCACTTTGGGGCTCAACGCCGAGACCTCAGATGATGATGATGATCCTTCGTGACCGCCGGGATAATTAAATCCATTATGTTCATGGGGCGGGTAATATTGAGGTCCCCGCCGCCGGATTATTCAGATGACCATAAAAGTAGGGTCTTAGCCAAATAATAAGAACACGCAGGGAATGACTAATCCTTTGTGTATACCAGCCATGGAGAGATTATTTATTTTTCCCTGCTCATATTCTTTCTGCCAAATTTAAATATTTAATTGAAAATTAAGAACTTGTTAGATACAATGCAATTTTCACACAAATTAGTACACTCCAATTCTGACTTTACTAGTCGTTGCTAGTCGTTGGACACTGCTTACCCCCCCCCCCACACCACCACAACTTGGACGTAGTACGATAGGCCACAACCAGTTGACGCATAGCCCCCTCCTGCGCACTACTGCCGTGCTTAGAGGAAAAGTAGCGCATGCACGTTGGTGATGAGTCACCGCGCGGACAAAGCCCACCAGAGTGCTATAACCCGCCTCCATTGAAGTGGGTCCCACCCTCTCTGACCACTGTCCTCTAATTGCTGAACGGGGAAAGTGAAAACTATACATAACTACACTAGGCGATAAGTCAACATGGACAGACAGAAGAAGGGGATTAGTAGTATGATTTTCCTTAATTGTTGTTTTACTGTCAATTAATTTTGAAATTTTGTTGCGTTTTTGGAGACTTATGACAGTGGTGTGTCCAAAGAATGATTCTCGTGAGAGCAAGTGTGTTGTGGCTTTTGCTGGACAGGGGGGGGNAAAAAAAGACAGCATGTCGCTCGTTTGGGAAAGGAATTGATGAATGATTCAGGGAGGAAGTGGGACGAGGGCAGGGCTGGGGCCTCATCGAACCTGGTTTGCCATCACCATTGGTCTCGTATGGGGACAGATAGCCCATTCATACTGCTTGTGCTTCAGGATTTGGCCTAGTTTGGCCCCATTCAAATGGGACACGACACTACCTTTTATTTACAAGCCTATAAGTAGGCTACCAGGTTGACCAATACTCAATATGTGACCTCAAAATGTTGGCTATATCGTGCTGAATATGTTAGCGTCTATTAGTTGCGATTCGGTTTTGAAACAAGACAATTTTGCGAAAACGTTTGCAAACTTCACAGCCAATATATTGTTCAGAGTCTCCTGCCTGCTATTGAACATGAGACGTATCCTTTCCGACTATAAACGTCCAAATCTGCAGCTTACCGATACCTATTTTGAAGTTGTTTGGTGGAAGGGGAGGGGGAAGGGGGACTGGAGAAGAAGATTTATTCGTCCTTTTCACCATTTCCTTGCTGCTACTACTGCAGTGTGCG
Organism: Catajapyx aquilonaris; assembly: GCA_000934665.2. Classification (NCBI taxonomy): domain Eukaryota; kingdom Metazoa; phylum Arthropoda; class Diplura; order Dicellurata; family Japygidae; genus Catajapyx; species Catajapyx aquilonaris. The sequence continues at coordinate 16,756 of KZ538503.1, read as the reverse complement.
GATTTTCTAAAGGATGAAATGGCTGACGGGAAATCGAGATCCAGTTTGGTTTCGGCCGACTGGATATTCCATTTTCACGCCCCTCCTTTTATTTTCCTGGATGTAGAGCTATAGTATAAAGCGACGAAAAACTGAGAAGAAAATGTTCCAACTTGTGCAGCAGCTTCCAGTACTTACGTAATAATAGCAAAGACTGTTTCGACTGACTCGCCCTGTGTTTTTGATCATCCGTCTGTACAAAGCCTGGCTTAGTCCAATCCCAAGCGGCATTACGAGCGTGGGTAGGGGTCCAGGTCACGCTTAATCCAACCCTTGTACCCAATGTAGTTGAAGAAACATTTGTCACAATGAGACTCAATCGTCCGGTTTTTTTGGTCTGTTTTGTTGTCCGCCAACATGCAATGGGCTTTGGCCAGGAAAACACGATAAGAGACAAAAGCTGAAAGTGTGCGCAACACTAGTACATGAATAGTGTACAGAAACTGTTAAATTCCCAGGGATTGCATGAGTGTTGAGAAGGATGATGCACTTACACATCCAATCTCCCTATATAGTTTAACGACTTAAAGTTATAGCCTCCACACGTCATTTGGCTGCAAAACCCGCACTAGGAAGCGGGGGAGCGCAGATTATTATTGCTCTTCCACACAAAACCCGTAATACCAACCCGGAGTTTGTTGCCTCTGAGCGGTCTAGACCTCTTTTTTCTTCCTCTCAGATTTCCTCGTAACCATCAGAAAAGGAAAACTCCCCGAGAAGTGCTTTTGGAGAAATTCTCCTGCGAATTTGGTCTCCCCCCTACAGCATCATTTTGAGCAGAGTCAACGTCCGGCAAAATCCGGGCACGTGTAATGTGCGTGCACAGCAGTGCGGCTGACAACCGGATTTGTGCAGAGGACATTGCCATTTTCCCACCGGAATAATATATCCCCGTGGTTTAAGGCTCCAAGCCACGTGCCATCAATTATGGCCTGCCGTTTAGAGTGGTTGGATCTAGGAATTAACATTGCTTGCCATTCGCAATAAACCTGGCGTCATTACACGTGACCTTCATATATTGCACGTTCCGAGGTCACTTTCAGCGGTTGGAGTCAAGGTCAAATTGGGCGGACATGTGTCGAGTAGAGCCGCCATTTCCATTGGGGTCACGCCAGACGGCCATTTCCTCACGCCTCTCTTGATCCTCCATTATTACCAAGGCTCCTGCTCATTCCTGCTCCCTTGGAGACCTTAGGGAGGTTTTGCTCCAGGATTATTTTTATGCTGCCCCGGATCCGCTAATGAAATTATTATTCCTTGGCTGTCTTCGTGGCAGCTGACAGGGGTCCAGGTGTTGACCACCTAATTTTATCACCAGCGGGGGAAAAAAAATGAACCTTGCAGCAGGAGGTTGCATCACCATAATTGACCCAACCCAAAATCATCTGGTTTTTGACGACGTTTGGTTTCTCATCAATGGTATGAGGGATATGGTACGTGCTCTTTTTTTATATCGAATCCGTCTGCAATGTATCCCTTTTTGGTCAAGGCTTGGCTTTCGAATTGTGCCATGGCGCAGAGGGAGCAACAATGCAATTAGATGCCTTGGTCCTTGAGATCCGGTCGTCCCAAATTAGTTGGGCAGGCGCGAGAAGATAGGGAGTGTCCCGTCATAAAGGAGCATTTATAGTATCGTCACCGATAATGCGCTGTCATTAAAAGGGGGGGCTCGAATGTGGTGCATGTGCTGTCCCTCTGTGAGAGAGAAAAAAAAAGTTTCGCAATTTTTATCATTAACCTTGTAATCATACGACAACAACGTAGCCTGGCTGCAATTTTTTGGTCACACGCACTCCCCTTTTTTAAGCGAAAAAATTATAATTGGTAGTCTGAGCCTGGCGTCGACGTCGATTACACCAAAAGCGTCTGCCCTGGATCCCCAATCAAGTCATTGATCGTCCATAGACGCCACCCCAATTTCGACACCTTGTTGCTCGGTCGTTATGAAAAAGCCAGAATGTGTTGCACAACTTTAGTGATATTTCCGGGGCCTTGAGACCTGCCCTCACTTCCAAAAAAATAAAAATGAAAAAAAGTCAAGCCTGTAACTCCACGTGTGCCTAAGTAGAGGAGTTTCTGAAGACTTTGAGGGGCTTCTATAGCCCTGGAGGCAAGCTTTATGCCAATAGTCGTTTCTTTCCATCTTTTGTCTCTTCTTTTCTGCTCCCCTGCAAAGTCTGAGCCATTAGAGGAAGGATCTATCTGGCTCGTAACTAACTTTTATTCGTCTGGAGGAAGTGGGGCGGTGATTATCTCGTACACCGTTTGGGTTATCTGCGAACAAAGTGCGAAATTTACGCCAAGGAAATAGGGTCACTGGCTCTCTGTGTCTAACGCCACCTGCGACTAATATTATATTTTGCACTTTGTCATCTGCTGATGGAATTGTCGAGTGTTGCTAAGGGCTGTCCAACAATAAAGAAATAAATTGCTGAAAAATAATTGCGCCAAAAACTTTTCACATTCAGTTTGGAGCCATTATATCAAACTATAGTAGCTGCGACTCGTTGCCAAATTTTGGCAACACTGTTTGCTCCCTTCCCCCCACTTGGAAGTAGTACATAGGCCATACTAGTTGGCGCATAGGCTGTCACACTAATGCCGTGCTTAGGGGGAAAGTAGTACTAATGCACGTTGGTGATGAGTCACCGCGTGGACAAAGCCCACCAGGGTGCTATAACCATCACATATCTCGACTCCATTGAAATGTGCCCGACCCTCTCTGACCGCTATAATTATGTCCTCTAATTGCTGAACGAGGAAAGTCAAACTGGACTATGGTAACTACGAGTATATACTACCTAGGCGATGAGTCAACACGGACAGACAGAATAAGGTGATTAGTATTATGCGTTTAGTTTCAATCCCTGCATTTAATTTTGATCTTTTCATAGCCCCCAAATTGGCTCCAGACACCACAATATTGGCCTTGAAAAATCTGGAAAAAAATTCGCAACATTGTTTGGCACAGACTCCCCCCCCCCC
>KZ538503.1:0-13722 GCA_000934665.2 Catajapyx aquilonaris | reverse complement strand
GTTTGGCACAGACCCCCCCCCCCCCCCCAATTTTCTGCCTTTATTCTGTCAAACCGACGCCGTCTGAACGGGCAGAGTGGATCTTCCTGATTGGCGAATTTGTTTGAGGGATTTCAAGCCCGTTCGTGTGGAAAGGAGGCGGCGAGAGAGGTGTATTTTTACCCAGGCCGAAGGAAAATTCGAGCCACGTTGAGGAAGTTTCTCTGAAGGAAGATAGGGAAAAAAACTGGATCCCAATTTGGATTATTCCTACACTTTTTTTAAAAAAGCAAAAATGTCGCGACGCTTGCTGTTCGGTGAAACCACCAAAAACATCACGAAAATCTTCTTTGCAATAATTTATGTTATCTGTCCGCCATTTTTGTTCCCAACTAATAATGCTTGGGGCGGTTGGAGGGGGAAACCCAAGATTCTTCCGGGTTTCAAGGAAATAAATGGTGATGCTCAAGGGTTGCAGTGGGGGAGAAGAAAAATGTAGAACATTTTTTTCTTCTTCTTTTTTTCAAAAAAAAAGTCGGCTCCATGGTATCCACATTACTTTTTCAAGAATCACTGGCGACAAGGAAGGAGCCATGAATAAATCAGGGGGCTCCCCCGGATTTTTGTCATGTAATCGAAAAAATGCAACTGGGAGTGTGAGAAGGGGGGATAAAAATACGAGAGGTTCATACCTGAACTGTTAGAAAAAGAACTTAAATCTGGAAAAAAAAATGGCGTTGGTTGTTACATAAAGTGAAATGTTGCAGCAGGAATTAACTCGGTTTTTTTGGTTTTATGCAGAGACTTTGCCATTGATTCTAATGGCCTTGACCCGCTACAAAAACGGCTTAATTTTTAGTTTTAAAAAATACAAGCTGGTGCTGTAACTCTCATGTTTTTTTTAAATTGTTATACTTGTAAGCACAGTCAGCCTTAACCGTAAGTCGTTTTACATTTTGTTGAAACCTGTGGGTTACTGTCCCCTTTTTTGGGGGGTACTCATAGGGTGCTACTACCCCCTTTTTTAATGCCCGAGTTAAAGTTTCAATTGAGGGAGCCAGGAGCAAGAAGACTCTGAGTAGGTCTTTGAATGGCAATGAAGGGAGTCCCTTTCCCCCCCCCCCCCCTTCTCTTTTCTCTTCCTCCGGTTGGTTCGTCTCCCTTTTCCGGAAGCTGCGTTGCCGAATTTTGCTCCTGAGGACTGTCTGAGCGTGACCTGGAATGAAATGAGAGGACTAGCTGGGGGGTCCTCGTATAGATAGCTCTGTCCACGCCCACACGATCCTTGCATAGTAAAAGGAAGGAAGGGAAATAGACACATCTAATGCCTCTTCCTCCAGGGATAAAGGATTGTCTTCCTCCCACTTGGAGGGAGTCTGAAATAAGAAATTTATGGTCGGTCGTCTGGAATTAACATTTACTTAGGGTGCGCATGTTCCACTAGACATGAGACGAGGTGAGAATGCAAAGGACGCCTTGTGTCAGAAGGGGTCATATTGCTCATTTTACGCCAACCATGCTATCATTCCTAGGGATGGCATGAATTGCGCCTTAAGGATTCCAAAGGGGGGGTCCAAGAGTCGTCGCTTCAAATAGACCCTTCCTTGCATAAAGTGCTCCATCAGGTTACTTGGTTGCTGGGGGAAAGAGGGGGGGGGGGCTCTTTCAATTATTTCTGGGCTTAGACACGCCTGGTTGGATGTTGTCTCTCATCCCTAACGTCGTTATGGGGGCCATCCTTGTTCATTATGCCATATTTGAGCAATTCTCGCTCTGCTCCGCCCACTGACTATTCAATTAGACGAGTGCGGCCAAGCACACACCATTTGATGCAAGTAGCGCTTAGGGCCCAGGAATTCTGGTCTTTTTTATTTAAAAAAAAGCGCCGGTTATTCAGAACTTCTAAATTTTTTAAAAAAGTATTAAGTTACAAGCTTTCAAATAATTTTGGTTTTTTTTCTACAATAATATATTATTGCCATAATTTTATGTGTGTCATAACGCAGTCTTCCAGCACGACGAGACACTTGTTAGCTTGCACTAGAGCTGGGAAAATTATTTGGCTAGAAAAATAGGGTTGTTTTTAGCAATAAATATGAGTCACAAATATTTATGGGTCTAAAGCCGGTTCACATTACTTGAAGCAGGCCAGAAAATCGCTCTAAAATATTATTAGCAGTTATCAGCTCCTTAATATTATAATCTAATATTTTCGGCCTACTTAAAAAGACTGCTGTAAGTTACAAGCGAAAAAATGGATTGTTTTTAGCAATAAATAAAACCCAAAATATTTATGGACGGGTTCACATTACTTGAAGTCCATCGGGTCAGAAAATCGCCCAGATAAATTATATTCTTATTAGTTATCAACTCTTGAAAGTAGGGTACTAATATTTTCTGCTTGCTCCACTTCAATGAAGTGTACGTTGCAAGTAAGAACGTACAGACTATCCTTTATTTTTGAACGTTCCTGTATAACTTTTGGTCCCAAGAAATTGTATTGTGCAATGGTTGGCGCCCTCTCTGGAAAATCGCCACTTTTGGTAGGCCATTTCGACGTTTATGGTCCAGTGTTCTGATGCTATTGTGCTGGAGTTACTGAAAAGGTTACCCGTAATGGTGACGATTATGTGTTGCGACAGGTCCAGAGTGTGGTCTGACAGGAAAAAAAATATTTTGCCCCAGTAGCAGCTATATTTATTTGCATATAATTATTTAACTATTTAACGTGAGTGAACAGCCAAAATTTGGCAACACTGCTCTGCTGTCCCCCCTCCGAATGTGGACTTAGTACCATTATATCTCATGTAGGTAGCGCATTGCTGATGTTTATTATTATGATCATTTATAATTTAACAAGCAGAGGAGCCCGTTCTTCACACGGCCTGTTTCCATGGCGAAACTTGGACAAACAAACCAACAAACTCAGCCTTTTATGCAGGGTGTTTCAACTTTTTTGTCCGAACAGTTATCAGAAAATTGCACGTAGCTGCTACTTTGTAAGCAGTGACTTGCAAACGGTGATTTTTTGGAGGAACGGGGAATATTCCCAGCGAATCGTAGGTTAAAGGGGCATACGTGCTGCCCTCTGAAAATTTAGGGCCAAGCCTGGAAAAAAAGAGGGTTACACATGCCTTGGGGGACCTTCTTTTTCCCCCATTCCCCATTCCTCCGACAAATCACCGGTTGCAAGTCACTGCTTACAGAGTAGCAGCTACGTGCAATTTTCCGATAACTGTTCGGACAAAAAGTTGAAACACCCTGTTATTATATGTAGATATTTATCACTATTTATGTTATAAAACTGTCTGTGTACATTTGAATCAGGCGTAGAGCATGACTATTAGAGAGCTGTTCTTCCACGTCTGCAGGCAATTCCTTCACCTCTGGTAATTTCCTTGCTAACTAAGCAAGATCCTCAGCTCCTGTGGTTTCTTCCCTTCCAAACCACCGTAACCACTGCAGGTTACCCTCGCTTTTAGCTTTTGCGGCCCCCTGCAAAATCGGAGGCCCCCCCAACCCCCCTTTCCCCCCTTTTCCCTAGCCATGCACATTTGTGTCGTGATGCGAGGAAATATTGCCACTATCCGCCACGGAATTGTGTGGTGGCGTAGTACTAGCCTATAGTAGTAGTAAAAGGCAATGCTTGCTGCACCGCGATGGGTGAAAGTCCTGCGTGGGTGTAGAGAGGCCAGGAAAAGCGAGAGTGCAAATTGGAAAAGCACGTGGAGAGGGGGGTAGGTTTAGCAGGGCGGAAGGTTGAAGCGTGGGCGAATTGGGCCAATGTCGAGGCCCAAGCTCCCCAGCCAAGCCAACCCTCCACGCCAACCGACCTAGGAAAGGATATTGCGGGGGCGTAGCTTTATGATGGATAGACCCTAACACAACCACTATGTGCAACTATTTTCCACTCCCAGTCGCCTGATAATAACCATCCACTTTCACAGCACAACAGACATGCCAACTTCTTAAAATTGGGCATTAATCAGATTATTTGAAGCAGTTACTTTCAGCAGACTAATAAATAACTAATGTATGTAACACCTTAAAATAAAATCCCACAGCACAAGAGGTAGACCTACATCTAAAAATCTCCCTCTGATGGTTAGCAATTTTTGAGAATTAAGCTACTTATTTTTAAGTAGTTAATTTTATCAGATTATTATAATAGCTGATGTAACACTGTTAAAATTCAGTTCCACAGCAGAACAGACAGGCCAACTTTTTTTAAAAATTGGACATTAATCGTATTATTTTTTAGCAGCCACTTTTTAGCATGCAAAATGTGATAATACTAATGTAGCAATGCAATGCAATTTCACAGCAGATAGGCCATCAATCACTTAAAATATCCATGATGGATCTTTGAGAATTTAAGCTGCTTATTTTTAAAAGTCAAAATTTTTTAAAGTGAAAGTATTTTTAAAAGTGTTTTTGACAAGTTACTAATGTAACATTGTTAAAATGCAGCTCACAGCACTAGATTAAGTGTATGTCTTTGTTTGTCCGGGGTGAGTCATCAGCTACCCCTCGCCCGACCCTGAGAGTTGCAGTAGTGCGTCATCTATGTGAGGGGTATAGTACTACATGGACAATTTTGGCATGTGCCCTAGTATAGAAGAAATCAGCACAAATTCTGGCTTATCCTGGCTTGCATGCAACCAATGAACCTCTTTTGCTTAACTGACTGCCTGTATTTCAGGCGCGGCCAGCAAATGTGCAAAGTTGTGAATGCTGCTTTTTTTAGAAGCTGTCGAGACAGGTGGATGAAATTTAGCCGCGTTTGAAATGGCGACGACAACCTTGGGAAGGCTTGCAGGCAAAAGAGCAGCGATTTGATGACATCGCAAGAGTCGTTGGAGGCAGGCACCCTCCTTTTTTTCTTCCAGGAGTGGGCCATTTGGAGGGCTTCAAATCGCCCCCCGCCCTCTCTCGAAATTCTTTTATCCGCAAGGTCCCCCCCCCCCACCACCACCACCACTTCTTTTTTTTCCTAAGGGACCTCGGGAGAAAACCTTATCTCACGCAATTTGTCACAGCCACTTAAATCATCAACTCGGCAACTGGGGATTTTTTTTTTCACTTTGCCCTCTCTCTACCAATTCTGTTGGAGAAAACTGAACCCAAAAATTTTTTTAGTCAAAATTCTTGAACACATACGCAAAACAGCACCAATTTCGTGGAATGCAATGGGGAAATTACTGCACTGCAATCAATACAAAGCCCTCAGCTTATTTGCATCATTTTTTGTGGGTGTGTCCAATCTCTCCCCCCAAAAAAGGAACATCCTCTTGGTGGCTGCATCGACCAGAGTTTTTGTGCTCCTCCAGCATCAGCAGCGCAACATTATTTGCCCAGGAAAATCGAGAGCACACACACACAAAAAATCCCGATGCATTTCCTGGTTTTTCGCATGTGCCTCTCTCTGCTCTGGCTAAAAAAGAGTGGTGGCAAAATAGGATGATATAGATGCAAATCGGTTTTAGATTCCGGTTTTTTTTCTAAGCTCAAGGTCTGGGTCAAGGCTGCTGCAACCCTCCCAAAAGAGAAGGTGGTAATAGAATCAGATATCTCTCAGGTTCGATTTTTTTTCCAGTGTAATCTCAGGGGAAATGTCTTGAAGAGGAATTCCTCCAAGCATCTCCTTGAAATCTTTTCCATCTGCTTCTGGGTAGCCCCCCGGAAGTTGTCTGAACCGCTGACATAATTCCCCCGACCTCCATTACAAAACTCAACCAGCCGGCTTTTAATCCCAGATAAAGTTTAACGAGGCAAGTTTAGCCCCAGCGACTCTTCATATATAGGGTCGGGATCAGCTCCAACTCATAGTTAATTTCCCATCTGTTTTCTTGGGGTTGGTATAAAGGAACTAGTGTATAGAAGAGGTCGTTCAACTTGTGTTTTAATTGGAGAGCTGCCGGCGCCGATAAGTTTTGGAAGGTGGGAGATGTCCCAGGAGGAACTCGTCTGTGTCCAAAAGGTGACGACCTCACTCTCAGGACATTTCTACTACAGCCAAGGAAAAGTCTGGGCGTGACATGGCTGCTCTCTCGTGTGTATGTGTTTGCTCGGATCCGGATAAATAATCAAAGTCCTCCGAGAGAAAAGCTCTTAATGCTGGGCTTGCATGCTGCTGGAACATCTGCTACGAGCGAGTTGGATGGGGCGTGCAAGCCTGGCTCTTGTGCAGATGGACTCGGGCTTAGGGTAATGGAGGGCAAGCCTCGTTGCATGATCCTTGTACCCTCTTTTTGTTGTACCACTCTCTCTCCACTGTGTCTAACCGCCGGAGAAAAGAGTAGGCTTCACACAAATTGATTCTGCAAGAACACGAGCCGCCGCCTTCTTCTTCTTCTTTTCCTGTGGGCTGATGACCTTTTTCCACTTGGCCGGGGAAGCCCCCGAGCCGTTTTATTATCCTGCAAGTTTGGGGCCTAATTTGGCAAGACGTTTTTCCGGCTATTACTGCCTCCTGGAATGGCACATGGCGACGGGAGGCATCTGCAGTTGGATAAGTGCAGGGAGAAGAAGAAAATTCGACCGTGTTGTCATGTTCGGTTATTCTAATGTCTGAACCGGTTTTTTATTATTTGAAACGACATGGCACGGGGCTGAGAGTTTAATGTTTTAAACATGGGACCGGAGAAAGAGGGGGAAAAAAAAGAGTGAAAAGAAATCGGACAGAATGACCCCACCGAGCTGCAGCTTGCTTTTACATTGGTTTTATGACTCTTTCGTGTACTGGCTCTCGAACTAAAGGAATGCGCAGAATGTTTTCAAAGAGTTCATACTGTATCAACTCGTGGAAATCGCTGCTGGAAAAACTTTTCTGAGAGAATGAACATTCATTGGTAGCTTACATGTTCTATGCTAATGTCGTATGAGTCTTTGTGTCATTGCAACCGAATATTGGTAACCTACATGGCGCATGTTCATTCCGTCGTGGTATTGAACTGTAGCATGTCCGATTTGATAACACGATTGGATCTCTTACGCAACAGCTCGCGAAGCACAAAAATAAAAGCTATGTATGTCAATGCCAATGTAATGCATTCGACAAGACTTGAATATAGCATTGATGCGAGTCAACAAATCTCGTTCTCAAAAAAGTGCTGAGACTTCAATCACATATCGGGTGTACAAACAGGTCTGTATAATCCTGAATATTTTTTTTGCTATGAGACAGGGTACCAGTTTAAAGAACTTGGAAAAACTGATCATAAAATGAGCAAAAATCTATGATTACTTAAGTTTTCTCTTGAAACCTTTTATGTTGCCATAGTTCAGCTACATACTCAAATGTGCAATTAATACGCAATGACATTAAAATACATAATTGCTGTACTCATTTGTGTTACACCCTCCATGTTTGATCTGGGACCCCTCATTTCAACTCTACCATTTGAAGTTTAGTTCTAATGTTTTAAAAACCTAGTGGTAAACGGGTCCACCACCAGACTGTGTCTCTTTCTCTGGTACGTGGCTTCTGGGAGTCAACTTTCTTTCCATCCGGCGGTTTCTTGCTTCCCAATTACCCTCGGAATTTCTCCCCGGTGATTCCGGAAGCAGATTCCGGGAGCAAAGCAGTTGGAAAAGGCAGCCCCAGCAGCCTCAAGGCGTTTGGCTGCAGGCGGAAGGGAATTCTGATAGGCTTATTGGCTGTGATGGCGGCCCTGGCGTCCTCCTCAGCATGTGGAAGCAGGCTTTTCTCACAGAGACGACGCCACATCCTCCAGCTTTATCAACACCCTCGGATATCATATTCCAGGATTATAATAAATAAAAAAAAAATCATGTCTAACCAACCACCAGGAGTTGGACACATTTCTTTAAGAGAAAGTCTGACTCACCCTGTACACTCTTCCCCCATCCTGACGACTATGAATAAAATATGGGACCATTGTGAGCAACATGAGTGCACACCCCGCTTGCGTGACAAGGTCGCCACCTGTCAACTTGACCCACTGACCCACTGCACTTCAGCATTAATAATTTGCCATACCTGACCTGTTTACTTCTGAATGAATGTCATGGCGGAAACGGGCTTGTACAGGACACAGCTGCTGCCTTTTCATGTGTGCAAAAAAAAATTAGCGAGAGAGAGAGAGAGAGAGAGAGAGAGAGAGAGAAAGAGAGAGAGAAAGAGAGAAGGGAACGCGATCGGCGAATTAGCGCAGTCATGTAACTAGTTGGGTTACGTGTGAAGTAATGTGGCAGTAGCTGGCACCTCGAATGTCAATATTCTGGACGGTGTTACGTGACTTGACACTTGCTGGAGTTAGGCGGAGGTTATTATCGGGCCTGTTAAGAAAATCGGTGGGTGCAACAGCTGGTTTACCTCAAAATGCAGTAGATAGAGATAAGCTGTTACATCAGCAGAAATATTAATGAAAAATTTTAGATCACAAATCTGTCCTACTCTATAAAAAATTTCGAGTGAAAATTTCACACAAAAAGAATGCTAATTTAGAGTGAATTTCTCTCCTCAAATAATTGCTTTTAACTCAAATCGAGTGGAAAATTACTCGAAAGAAGACGATGAGTGGGAGACTACTCTTTCAGTGAGTGAAACCCATTAAGTTCAGTGGTTTTTTCGCTCGAATCTGAGTGGTCATTTCGCTCAAATGGAGCGAGAAAATCCACTCAATTTGAGTGAAATTATCGCTCAGTTTGAGTTAAAATATTTCACTCAAGTGACCGAGTGATTTCTACTCAAAAAGAGTGTGAGTCAAATCAAGTAGGCGACTACTCCTATGGAGTGGAAAAGCATTCGAAAGTATTTTTAGAGTTTATTTTTGTATACACAGGGTGTTTCAACTTTTTTGCACGAACAGTTATCGGAAAATTGCACGTAGCTGCTACTTTGTAAGCAGTGACTTGAAAACGGTGATTTTTCGGAGGAACGGGGAATATTCCCTGCGAAAATTGAGGGTCAAGCCTGGAAAAAATAGGTTCACACATGCCATGGGATGCGCGACCCTCTTTTTCCCCATTCCCCATTCCTCCGACAAATCACCGGTTGCAAGTCACTGCTTACAAAGTAGCAGCTACAATAACCGTTCCGATAACTGTTCGGACAAAAAAGTTGAATCACCCTGTCTGGTCCTTCTATTTATTTATTTATTTATTTATTTATTTATTTATTTATTTATTTATTTATATATTTATATATTTATTACCTACCCAGTTAAAGATGCCCGAGGCCTCATTGGGGGTGCTTATAACGTGTTATAATAATACACAATTGCCTTTTCCTTGGATATTAAGGTACTGTCGAACCAAAGACGGGAGGTATCGAATAAAATTATGGCCCGCAATTTATCAGAAGCATTTTTACCATGCCAGGAGGGACTAGTGCATTTCTGAAGCGAGATAGATGAAGAAGAAGAAGAAAAAAATCGAGTGAAAAATGTGATGTCTCACGGAGGGAGGTGGGTTGGAAGGTATGGTCAAGGAAGAAGAAGGAATAAGAGAAAAAAAAATGAGGAAGAAAAGTTTGGGGCAAAGTCTGGCTGGCGAGGAATGAAATCCGAGCGAGGACTCAATCTCGCTGTGAAGGCAGCTAGAGATTATTGGCCGAATATATAGGGCATTAGAGCGGAAGGAATGAGGAAAAGAGAGAGAGAGAAGATGAACATATTTCTCTCCTTCTATCAGTCCAGATGGCAGGACTTGGCCCGCTTTTACCTCTACATTTTCGGCTTTTGAACTCAAAAATTGCGATTTTAATAAGCTGCTTTCCATAGGTCGCTGCGACTTTTAGCAGTAGCAGTGAAATCAGTGTGGTCAAAAATCGCGTACTCTCATCCACTATGTTTGCAACCGTGTGATTAGTCGGTTTGATTACTAGGTACTGGTATTATTGACAGTCTTTTTTTTGTCGTTGTTGGTTGTTGTGAGAGCAAGCAGACGAGCATGACCGATGCGCACAAAGGGGGGCTTTGTGACAATTAGAGAGGAGCTCGTGTGACAATAGGTGCGATTGGATTCTGGCACCAGATGAACCGTTCGTTATATATTTATTCCTCACTGTACCCTTCTGGTTTTGTGTTTAAATCCGGCGCATGCTGAGTGTCTGTCTGTCTGTCACCCTAGCGCTAATGAACTCGGCTCCTTATCGATTACAAAATCCGATGGTCATTTTCCTGTCTGATTGCGAGATGTAGCTGGATGCATAGTATCTGCATGCAAATCGCAAGATAGCATCTCCTGAATATATTTGTCACATTCCAATTAATTAATAATTACTCGTAGTAGACCCAACCTCCTACCACTGACTAGAAGTCATGCTGAGAACATCCAACAAGCTTCCAACAAAAACCATGCCACGAAAAAAAAAATTACGAGCCCTCAATTTGCGGCCACCCTGTGTATTATATACGGGGCATTATCGTAGATGGTTCCATGATTCATCCCAAGCACTTTTGCGCGAGGTGGTCGAATCGGGACCAATGCCAAGAGCAGCATATTGGGCTGGATAATGAGCTTCAAACACTCCCCTTGCCCCCTACCATCCTACCACCTCATCCTCTAGCCCCCAATCAATTCATTACATTTTCCCCCAGAGCGTTTAACTGCAAGTTTTTTGCACGCCCCTCGTACAATAATGGAGGAGCTGTTTGTGAGAGCATGCACTGCATCGCTCCTTTTTTTTGTTGTATAGCGCCCCCTACCACGAATATTCCAAGGGCGGTTTTCAATTTCCCCTCGGGGAAATCAGGACCAGGCAACTTCTAGGTTGATACGGGCCAGTCGCCTAAAAATATGTGCAACAAACTCTGAAAATGTACGGAGCGTGGGCGGTATATCCAGGCCGTTCAACCCTCTGGACTGTCCGGTGACTGAACCAGGATTTATCAATGGAAAAATGCTGCAACATAAATTGTTGTAAGGTAACATCGACGGAATAAACAAAAAAAAATGAGGGTCCAATGACTCGAATTTTTTTGTGTGTGAATCGCTTCACTTATTGCTGTTAGAGTGCTACAGCCTGTAGTTGAAAGAAGTCGGGAGGAAACCTCTTTCTGAAGATCCTCTTCAGATGAATGGAGTCAATAGAAGGTTTCCTGTTTTCTGCTACTTTTTTTTCTCGAAAAATAGTTTTTTTTTGTATATATAATGGTGCAGGAAGAGCCGGTACAGGCTGAATCGAAGTTGCAAGAAAATTCGATATCGATCACACGATTCTCACTTCCCATTGTGGCGGCCTATATACACACAGACAGCCTATTGTCATAGTTTTCTTTTGACTAAGGGTTCAGGCATGTTGCGACTGGGGGTTCCTTTTTTTAGGGAGGGTAAAAGGGGGCCAAGTGAAGCGAGGCTTGGGACCGTCGCGGGGACCCCAAATCAATCGGAATGAAAATAAATGATGACGATGACTGATGGTGAATCGAAACCGAGTCCCATTCGAGGCACACGCGTTGCTTATTTATGATTTATTTTTAAATAAAAAAGTGGGTCACCTGCAAACGCGAATTGATGTCATCATTGTCATGGTAAGGTATAATGTCGTTTATTAGGCTGGAGGTTATTGAGAATAATTATTTAAGGCGAGTAATTAGGTGAGTGGTTAATTGAATTTTGTTGTGTAATAAGTTGTTAACGCGATTTGTTTGCTGTAATGCCCTTGACCTCGGATCGTATAGACAAAGTTTAAGCTTGGAAGCATTTTTTTGGTCAATTCAGAGCATCAAGGTCGTGGTGTATGCCAACAAAATTATCAGACTTCTTGGCAAGGTGAAGGTTATGTCCATGTAATTGTTCAAACCGAGATTAAAATAATCAGGAAAAATATTTACAATATGGAGTAAACTCGTATCTTAACATTACCCTTACACCCTTACCTTGTGAAATTCAAAATGAAACATTTTTTGCTTCCCATTTAACCTTTAGTTTAAGCCTATATTAACTTTACCGCACAATTTTATTTAATTCGTGCCATTAAACCAAGCTCTGATTAATGAAAATTCATAATCCTAAACATCGCCTAATGAATTGAACAGTGAATGAAAAATTATTTCTGATTAGGCCATCATGCAATTTTACACTTTGAATTTGAAAAACTCAGCAGATGACTTCCCGCTCCAATAAAATTGCTGGGCAACTAAATGATTTTATGTAATTAATTATTTACAACTGAGCTGGTAATTTTTATGTGTTACATGCAATTCAATGTGTTTATGTGTCATATTTTATCTTCACTTATTATTTTATTGGGTCGCCTATATCTATATCGATGACCATATATAGGGGCATGTTTGTTTTGTTAACTGTACCTAATTATAAGCAACCAAAATTTGAACTTAACCAGCATTGTTGTCAGCTTTAGTAAAAAAAAAACATTTCACCAAAAAAATGGCATATTGGCCTCCAAAAAACCACCCCATCAATTTTCCCTCCGATAATTATCCATCGCCCGAAGCGCGACTGAACGCCGTTTGATTTGGCAGCCGAAGGTGATTAATTACCTTTGACATCAAATGCATGTGTTTATTAATTCGGTACACATTGTACCCTTTTTTTTAGTCCCTCTCCATCCCAGTTGGTGCTCTTGGCTCGTAATTTCCCATGAGGAAAAGAGCTGGACCGCGAGTAGATCAGAGCATCGCATTAGTTAGGTCTGAGGGGTGGGATGGGATGAGGCTTTTGAGGCTTGCGGAATGGACTCGACTCAAGCCTGGTCCTGAGGCACAGACAATCGGTGCAAAGCTTGAGGACTGGAATCTGTCGTGAGTGGATTCTGGGGCTGCAATCATCTCACTCTCCGGGCCTTGCTTGCAGCTAGGGGCGGGCCTTTGCCTGGAATTTCAACCCTCCCCCACCTCCCCATCCTACCACCACCAACCCAAAGTCCGGACGCCTAATTATCTCCGGGGGAAGAGAGGAGTCCGTTTTCGCAATGCCCACTTTCGACCTAGATTTTCTGCGAGCAGGGTAGAGGAAATGTCTGCACGCTTCAACAGGTTAGACCCCCCCTCCCTCCCTTCCAACCTACAGGAGAAACTCCTGGAGCATCCCCGGAAGTTCCGCACAACCCGATTAAGCCGAAGGAAATGTGGGACGAACCACATCTTATATTTATGCCTCCGAATTTTTAAAAGAAAGAAAAGAAAAAGAGGAAATGCCTAGAGGGAGGAAATGCAGAAAAATATTGCGAAGTTTTGTGTGCAAAAGTTTGGGCCATTCGTTTTGGGTAGAGTGGCCAATTAATAACGAGGGAAATGTGGCTTGACTTGGCTTCAAAAAGGAGCACATTTCTTGCGTATGTTGTTAATCATGTAACCTACTTAATTTAAATTTTTTCGAGTCGAATTATCTCCCCTTAAACTCCACTGATGATACATTGGATCATCCTAAAAATTTGCCTGGGACGATCGATTTCACCAGACATTTTAGCCTATAGCAAATCTCAATTTGTATCTTAATTTACCTGAACGTACATTCCTTGGGATTTACTCCGGATTCTCCTAGAATTTGTTCCCCTAAATGTTTCAGATTCCCACCTGGCTTAACTCATATCACCACGAATTAATCAAGGGACTATATAGATTCACTCGGAATTTCCTTGGGATCTACCAAAGGTTTGCCATGAATTAACTCGGTACAACAAAATCTGGTCGAATTACTCTCGTTATTAACGGTTATAGTTTCTGCCAATTATTATTAACAAGCGCAAATCCAGCCCGATTTTATTTACTGGGTTTAATTGTAACAACATTTCAATTTCAATGGCCATATAAG